>APFE030193877.1:14047-27573 GCA_000404065.3 Pinus taeda
ATTGATTAATTTAGTTCAAAAGAAAAAAAATGCATAACCACCTTGGAGATAAATCTCAACTTTTGATGTGTGAATAGTACTAAGCATATTCCAGAATATTTTGTTGAAGTTGAATTCTACAACCCACCTAATAATTATTGGTAATTAAATTAAAATTATGAAAAACTTATTCTAAATAAACATAGCTATATGAATGTAAATATAAATCATTCTCAAGAAAAATAAAATAAAATAATTCACTCTACTATTTATTTAATATTTTCTTTTTTATTTTTAACTAGATAAACGGTTTTACATTAAGCAAAATATATAGCTAAAACAAGTAATTAAAGTACAACATAATGAATACTACGGGGAAAATTTCTTCAATGATTCTAAAAGACTATCTTTCTTCCAACCAAAAAAGAAAAGCTTATTTTTCAACGCTTATTTTTCATAGACTTAAGTCCACTGTTTCTTTATAATAAAAATAAATTGTTACAAATGGCTTGCACGAAGAAAAAAAATAAAAAAATTCTAATATTAAATCTAAACTCACTCTCCACTAGAACCATATGAGGTTTCTTTCTTCGATTTTTTCGCTTCAGGTTCCTTCGAAATGAGGTCTTCATCCTCCTCACATTAAAATTGTTCATAGAGAGGAAGATCATTGTTTTCTATTTAAAACATTTTACTATGAAGGAGCTGAAGAGGAGGGATTGAGCTACTCTTCTTCCTTCGAAATAAAGTCTTTATCCTTCTTACCTTAAAGGGAGATTTTATCAATATCGTTGAGTGAAGTCCCTTCATCATAGAGTGGTCCAATGTTTTCTACAAACACTTGATCCACTTGATGTGGATCAGATCTTCTTCATCTATGTCTCCGTCCTCTGAAAACTTCAAAACTTAGAATAAAGGACCTTGATAAGATTTAATAAAGCCTCTTAGACCAATAATTCTGGTTCTTCATCGAAACTATGTTGAATGCTCCATTCTCATCCTTACAAAGATGGCATAAGAATAATTATAAAAACTAGAGCTTATATATAATATTATAAAGTCCATCTAGTCTCACATATGGTATACCAAACCATAACAAAAAATAGACTCTCCTTAAAATAGGGATAGATAACAAAGTATTAAAGGAAACAAAAAGACTCAAATTAAAGCTAAGACATTTGCCTAATTGACCTTGAACAAATGGAACATTACAAAGGTAATAGAAAACCATCACCACCTCATAACCATGCTGAGGGTTTTGAACCTATGCCTATAATCTAGATAGGATCTTTTGGGTCCTCCGCTGCTTTCCTTATCGCTGGAGTAATGTCAACATGTTTCTCAATCTTCTCCAACCTCTGGTCTACCCTTAGATTCTTTTGCATGTGCTCTAGCGAGTGGAGAGTGTCCATATCAGATTTGTGTCGATCTAGTAGGATTATCCCAATAGAAAATTCATTTTCTTGTACAAATCCATAGTCTACATGTATTGTTTGACTTGTGTTTGGGATCCAACTGGCCCATTCAGTTCGAACCATAATGTCAAAGAGTGAGATCCCATGAGAAGAGGCTCCCCTCTCTGCTTGAGAGATTTATTCTTGAATATGCACATGATTGAACTTGTATTGAGAGGAAAATACTTCTATAAGATGATTCATGCATGGCTGACCTCGATGGGTCCACTCTTGATAATAAGCGCTCCCCCCTTCTAACTTGGGATCTTTGTTGTGGAATGGATGACCAAGATATTGAAGCCCCTAAACTAAAACATGCCACAAAACATCTGAGAAGACCACTTAAGGTCTGAGAATTCTACAAGTTGTAGGGGCTAAGGATAAAAAAAAGGTTAGCATGAATGTCAACAAGGATAAAATCCATAGCCTCCAACTACTTGATTGGGATAGATACGGAAATTCCCCAATCCTTGACTCATTCTTTGCTTTAATCTAATAACCAATGATGTAGGAGCATTCAGCCCAAAGGGAAATTATTGTAAATAATAGACATAGGGGATCATGCATTTGTGGAATTAATTTCCTAAATTCCGAGTCAGTTTAATATTTAGGCTTTTAAGTGTGATTTAATTAGATATTCTCAAAATAAATAAATAAAACTAGGAGAGCTTTGAGGCATAAAAGCAATGGATGTGGATCATTAAGGGATAAGGAATCTTTTCTATTTTAGAACAGGGAAAAAGATGGGAAAAAGCCTCAAGATGCTTTTGCCATATGTATGCATTGCATGTAGAGTTAGAGATTTTAGTGGAATGATTTTAGGATTTCTAGATCATGCTAAGTTTTATAAATTAGGAATCCTCAAAGACATTGAACAAAATCAGAGATGGAGTGAGAGTAAGGATGAAGAATGAGAGGCCATGAATAGGCCATGATTTCTATTGTAAATATTTTATTTCTGAATTAATTAATTTAGTGATTTGTGTGCATATGTATTGTCTAGAACTTTCAGAGATTTTAACATTTATCAAGGATAATATGCTGGATTTACTGTGTATTGCAATGCATGGTTGTATGCATAGACAGAGTTGCATGCATTGTGTATTGCAATGCATGGTTGTATGCATAGACAGAGTTGTATGCACTGTCCACAATCTGAAGGCGTGATCCAGAACTTATTACAGGAAGTCGAACAGGTAATTTATATTGGTGGTGGGCGCATTGTTATGGAGATTTGTTAATTGGATTCAGAATTAGAAAAGGTGCATGTAAATTCTAGCTTTGGGTATTGGATTGAGTAGTGTTTGTTACACTTTTACATCAAGTAGAAATTGAGATTGTATTGGGTTGAAGAGCAAATTCAAGTTGTTGAAATTGCCAGCGATTGAAAGATAAAGTTGAGATTGTTGTTGTTGAAAGATAAAGGCCAAGCTTGCATCAGGTGGTATCAGAGCAGGAATAGCTCTTTTTGAAGGTTCAAGTGTTTTTTTTTAAGTTAATTTCATGTGATTTTTGGAACTGACGAATATTGTAGCAGAGAGTGCAGTGATCAAGGAGTTCAGTAAGGGATTCAAAGTGAATGTGGCAGAACCTAAAGATTCAACAGAGGTTGAATAAAGTTGCAGACGAGAGAAGCCTACAGGAGTAGTAGAGGATGCTCGAAAGGTTCCGGTAGAGGACCAATGATTACCAAAAGACCAGATCCGGAGGGAAGGATTGGTGAGGTAAGTGGCAGCAAGAGAGTTTGTTGTTGTAGAGGCTTCATGTAACTCATAGGTGAGGAACTCATGGCGAAGGAGATGACTACTGAAATTCATAAAGGAGAGAGCAGAGGTTCAGAAAGAGGCCACAATAGAAAAGAGAAGAAATATGCCAAGGCGAATGGCATAAGACAATAGTTGACTCAGGAAGAGTATGAGAAAGAGAAAGCTGATATAGCAGTTCATCTTGAGCTATTGATGGAGTTGTTACGGGAAAATTTGAAAGACCAGAGACATGGTTTACTGCTGAGGAAGAGAGTGAAGTGGCAGAGGCTACAACAAAAAAGAGATTTACAGATAAGCATGCAGTTAACAGGGGCGTTGAGGAAGCTTGAGCAGATGATGAATGTACAGTTGAAATGGGAAGAACAGAGAACAGCTCAGTTGGAAGAGGAGGTTTCCATTGGAGAAATAATGGAGGAAGCAGTCAAGACTGAAAAGTCTTGTGATTTAAAAACTAATGAGTTGTGCATGTTTGCAGGTACAGAACAGGGAGATGAACAAGCTTTAGAATTTGTCCAAGAAGAGTTGAATCTGAAGGCTGTTCAAATCGATGATGAGAAAATGAAGACAAAGGAGTCTAATCAGAATGTTGGAACAGCTGATGATTGGTCAAAAGTTGTTGAAGGTATAGAAAATTGTGTGAAGTTTCCAAGTTCTACTCCTAATGAAATTGTTGAATTGTATAGAAAACTAGATCTACATAGAAGAGAGTTGGAAAGACAGAGGACTTATGTGCAGCTAGTGAATGCAAATCAGCATACTGATGTGCTGACAGAGGAGTTGGAAAAGAACTCATAGCAGCATACTGAAGTGTTGCTAGAAAATGTTGAGGAGACATCTCAACCAAAGGAAAAAGTTGCAGAGGAAATTGCAGGGAACAAGCAAAGGAATGTTGCAGAGGGATAGGAAGTTTGGGAGGCAGTAACATCCATAGTGACAGCTAGAGCAACATGTGGGGCGACATTTATGGTGGCAACTGAGACAACATTGATAGCAACAAAAGAGGCACTGATGTCTTATATCTTTTATTCTAACCATTGTTTTGTGAGTACAGGTCTTATTGAAGATGCTGGAGAAAATCTGTTAGACAAAGAAATTGAGCTGATGAGGAGGATGATGATGAAGTAATTCTGGAAGAGACCAGCAATAGTGAAACAAAGGAGAAGCAGCAAAAGGAAGACAGCAGAAGATTGCGAGAGTGCAGCTAGGCAGCATAAAGTGTGGAGACCTGGAGAAGAACAACAGATAGAAGCAGTGGCAAATGGAAAGTTGCAACACAAGATATGGGATCCAGGCAAACATAGATCTGAACATATGATCAGGAGATCATGAATTTTTTCTACCTTGGGAGTCTGATGCAGGAGCATTCAGCCCAAAGGGAAATTATTGTAAATAATATACATAGGGGATCATGCATTTGTGGAATTAGTTTCCTAAATTCCGAGTCAGTTTAATATGTAGGCTTTTAAGTGTGATTTAATTAGATATTCTCAAAATAAATAAATAAAACTAGGAGAGCTTTGAGGCATAAAAGCAATGGATGTGGATCATTAAGGGATAAGGAAGGTTTTCTATTTTAGAATAGGGAAAAAGATGGGAAAAAGCCTCAAGATGCTTTTGCCATATGTATGCATTGCATGTAGAGTTAGAGATTTTAGTGGAATGATTTTAGGATTTCTAGATCATGCTAAGTTTTATAAATTAGGAATCCTCAAAGACATTGAACAAAATCAGAGATGGAGTGAGAGTAAGGATGAAGAATGAGAGGCCATGAATAGGCCATGATTTCTATTGTAAATATTTTATTTTTGAATTAATTAATTCAGTGATTTGTGTGCATATGTATTGTCTAGAACTTTCAGAGCTTTTAACATTTATCAGGGATAATATGCTAGATTTACTGTGTATTGCAATGCATGGTTGTATGCATAGACAGACTTGTATGCACTATGTATTGCAATGCATGGTTGTATGCACTGTCCACAATCTGAAGGCGTGATCCAGAAGTTATTACAGGAAGTCGAACAGGTAATTTATATTGGTGATGGGCGCATTGTTATGGAGATTTGTTAATTGGATTGGGAATGAGAAAAGGTGCATGTAAATTCTATATTTGGGTATTGGATTGAGTAGTGTTTGTTACACTTTTACATCAAGTAGAAATTGAGATTGTATTGGGTTGAAGAGGAAATTCAAGTTGTTGAAATTGCCAGCGATTGAAAGATAAAGTTGAGATTGTTGTGGGTCAAATTGTTTTAAATTGTAGGTTTTGATTGGGCATTTATTGAAATGGAATTTGTCATGGACAAATTTATGGAGATCCTGGGTATTGCAGGCCAGGCTTGCATCAACCAATCATGAACAAGAGATTCAACTCAACCATTGGGAATGAGAGTCATCAACATATACTGGACGATAAACTCCCAACCACTAGAGAACTATCCATCACCTAACCACAGATAGATTGTCGGTCCTATAAGAGAACCAAATAGGTGTTAAAATATATCTGAAGAGAGTGAATAGAACTGAGACTACTGGCTTCTAGGGAAGAACACCTTCTTTACAATTTCTATATGAATTTAGCCCCTAACGTTCCTCCCAACACCAAGCCAAAACTAAAGATGCAAACCCCTAAAAATCCCATGCACAAACTATCACACAGTCACAGGGAAAAGTTAGACCTACGACTATTGGTTAATATGGAGTTCCAAAGTGAATCCTTGCAAAAGCACTCTTGGTCTGGTGCCAAAGATCAACAACCTAGTGAAATACCAACTTACATCTTAGACACTAAGGAAAGGAATGCTCTCCTTTCCTAATAGCTAGGAATGCTCTCCTTTTCTAATTTCCCCATTGACCATCTTGTAGGTTAATCAAATTAACTAAAGAAAAACAAGACTTAAGAACCAAATAGTTTTACCTATTACCAGAAAATCTCATAGATACTGGAAGCACACCATAACTACTCCATTTTACACACTTCAATTGACGAATTTCTCCCCTATGTTGCTCAGTCCTTCATCACTCCTCCTAGCCCAAAGTCATTCAAATGCATGACGTACCACTTCATGGGTCCTACCTATTAGACTCTGAGACCGTTTTCCCACCTCATCAATATATGTAAATTTCCAAGAGTGAATTACCATGATTGAAGCCAAAATGTTCACACACTCCACATACTCAAAGGCCCCAACCAACCCACATTCCATCTCCCAATGTAGCTTCATTTGTGTAAGAAGATATATCATAATTTCCATACCAATTAGAATTTATGTTCCCCAAGGACATGTTTCTATGTTCCCGAATCATTAGCCAAGTGAGGCAATGGTGACCTGTGCCACCTTTCAGCCTTAATCATCACCCCATCCATAATTTAATTAAATTATTTTATTTTAATTAATTATAATAAATAAGTTTAAGTTTTGAAGTAGGTGGATAATGAAATAATTTCAAAGTATGTGTATAATCACATTACTTTGAAGAGGTACACATTAAATTTATTGTATTTTATAATCTGCATTCCACCCACAATTTATTTTTCTCAAATTCATCATCAAATTTCTATATGTTGAATTTTTTGTCAGATCATTTAAAAAACTTGGAATAATGCTTAAATTAGTATATAGGTAGGATTGAATTGATGGTTGTTGGAGTTTTATTAGGAGATTTTCTCAACAATATTCTCCTTATTTGGAATTTGTTGGATCTCATGAGCACTATTTAGGTGGCTTGGAATTTGGCATTGTAAGGAATATAAAAATTTATTTTTGAGTAATTTGTGCACATGTATGCTCCTCCAAATTCCTTTTTGGTATTAGAGCCTGTATGGGCTTGAATCCCTCAAGGGAGGGCCCACATAGATGGAACAAATATGAGGTTTAATTATCTATATATAGATTAGTGTAGGTGGTTTTTTTTTGTGCATTTGTTTGGTGTGCATAAGTCTATTGGAGTCGAATACGAAAGAGCCTTTATATTAAAAGCATAATCATTGTCTGTCTTGATAGTAACATGATCTGAAATGGAGCAGATTAGTAATTCTGTGATAATTCCCTATTCATAATAGAACCTAATATTCTTATCATTTTCTTATCAAGTGATTAAGGATTCAATACTTTTTCTTAATTAACTAATTCCCATGAGAGTTTCTTATGTAAATGTTATAAACAGTTTAACATAAAACATATGCTAAGCAATAGAAAAATAACAACAAATAACATCAAAATACAACACAAAACATAGAGGTTTGATGAGGATTTCACCCCTCTTGGGTTATGTCTCCTTGGTCCAGCTTCCAATGCTTGGGCTTCTCTATTATGCTCAAATTACAACAAAAGTGTGTTTCCACTGCTCATATGCCTCTGGAACAATGAGTTCATAATACTCAAAAATAGATATCTAGCCTCTTTTTGCATCCCATTTGGATAAGAAATGAAGAAGTTATGACTTCTCCTAGTTCTCCCATGATTTGTTCCACAAATTGCTCCAAAACCAGTAGAAGCCCTCATTTCCACTCCAAAATCCACTAACCGAGCAAATATTTCACTGCATCGTGGGCTATAACCCATCAGCTATATCACAAATCACAATAGGTGAAGTTAAATGAGCTAAAGGTCTTGTTAACACGGTGGAACATTGCGATTGTGATATTGGCAAACCTAACGGGAGTTTTCACCGAAATTTATAAACACCTCGCGTATGAGTACTTTATCACATTTCGTAGTTCGACGGAGAACCAACAGTAGTCTTAAGTGGACTTGTTCTTCCCGTGACATGCGATTTGCGATCTACGAGTTATCGCATCACAACCTGGTAATTGTCGAGGGTCGATTATGACCTATTTTCCCCTCGCCAATCTACGATTGCGATTTATGATGGCATTATCGTATCGCAACCTTGAACCTACCAGCGCCAATTTGTAACACCTTTTTGCATGCGACTTTCTATTTGCAATATGCGAGGGCCAATGGTGGGATGCCACTTGGTGCCTCCTCATTCACTGAAGGACATGCCACATCATCCAATTCTGCCATGTAGATAAGTAAAACTTGAACTTTAACTTGCTCTAACTTCTGCATACGAACTTGAATTTGAGTATCATTGACATTGTTGGATTTAGAATGATGAGCTCTTCGATCCAAAGCTAAACTTATCAAGATTATAACACTTATTTTTTAGCATAATTTTGAGCACCTCATCATCTCCCCACTAGAAGCCTTTTGGACCCCAAAATGATCACTTTTAGTTATTGAATAGATGAGGGTATTGTTCCCTCACCTTCCCCTCTTCAATCCATTTGGCCTTTGTTGGATTAGTACATTTGAGACCCACTCGAAGATAATCAATATTTCCCATTTTTTATGTCCTTTCTCTTCTGTCAAGTATATTGTCTTGCTGAAGCACATCAAGGAATTCTGGAGAAAAATATTCAATTGATGGAATCTATACACTTTCTCCTTGATCTTCAATCAAAGGAGGCTCATACAATCTCAAATTTTTAGCATTAACAACGGAATAAATTTTCACATACAAAGGCAAATCAAGCTTGAAAACCAATCTTTTCCAGAATTTTAAATGGACCATAACGGATTGGTTTTAGTTTTTTACCTTCACCTTGAAGCCTTTCCTTGCTAATGTAGAGCCAAACCTCATCACCTAATTGAAACTGATCATCCACATGATGCTTATCATGCCTTGCTTTATACTTGCCTGGACCCCTTTCTAGTTTTTCGTGAACTGTTTGGTGAATCAACTGAATTTTCTCAATGAATTTATTTTCTCTGTCTATGTCTCTATGTCCATCTACAACTACATCTTTCTCAACGATGAAATCGAAAGGCGATTTAGGAAAATAACCAATACATGCCTCAAAAGGAGAAGTTAGAGTAAAAGAGTGTTTTTCTCTGTTGTAAGCATGCTAAATATAATGCAACTGTTCATCCCACAACTTAGGATGTTTGCTGCAATATCCTCTTAGCAAATGAATAACTATTTTGTTAATCACTTCAGTTTGAAAATATGTTTGCGAATAGAAGGTTGTACTTTTCTTCAACTTGGTGTCCATCAAGTTCCATACATTTGACCAATAATTCCCAAGAAATCAGGAATCATGATCACTTACAATAGAAGTAGGTAATCCAAAATGAACCCAAACGTTTTGAAAGAAAAGTTGAGCTATTTGTCTAACTGTAATTTTTTTTTTTACAAGGCATTAATATGCACATCTTGTTGAACCTATTCAAAAATATGTACAAATAATCATGACCTTTTCTTGATAAGGGAAGACCTCCTACAAAATCCATAGAAACACCCTCCCATGGATGTGAAGGCACTCGAAGTGGTGTGTACAATTCTAGTTTCCTAATACTAGGATTGTTGATTGCACACAATGAACAACCTCTGATAAAACATGGCACAATTTCAAGCATACGAGGCCAGTAAAAATACCTCTGAAGATTTTCCATTGTTTTACTTACACCAAAATGTCCAGCAATTAGAGAAGTGTGTGCTTCCCTTGTGACATTTACTCTCTCTCCCTATGGAACAAAAAGTTTTCCCAAATGATACAACACATTATCATGTACATGGTAGTCTAATTACTGAACTTGGTGGCCTTGACTCAAGTTTAAATATAACTCTTGAAAGTTAGCATCATGTGCATATTGCTCAACATAAATTTAAGGCAAAATAGAATGATTCTTGAGTAAAGTGGTTGCATTAACAATCGGTCTAGAAAGCATATCAACAACTCTGTTATAAATACCTTTCTTGTACCTGATTACCAAGTAGAATTGCTGTAAAAAAACCCATCCAACGAAAGTACCTTGATTTCTACAATTTTGTTTGAGATTGAAAACGTTGATGATCGATGTGAATAATGGCTTCTTTTCCCATCAAGTAATGCTTCCATTTCTTCACACTTTGCACCAATGCATAAAGCTCTTTATCATACGTATAATAATTAATAACAACACCATTAAAAATTTTAGAATGAAATGAATTGGGCTTAGCATGCTGTAAAAGAACTACACCCATGGAATAGTCACTTGCAATAGTTTGTATTTCAAACGGTTGTTTCAAATCTGGCAATGCTAAAACTGGGGTTGAACTGATATTTTGTTTTAAAGCATCAAATTTGTTTTACTTTTGCCTCCCCATTGGAAGACAACTTTCACACTAGTCAAAGCATGTAGTGGAGCTACTATGGAAGAGAAATTGGTAATGAACTTCCTCCAGTACTGCGTTGCTCCCAGAAAACTCCTTATTTCTATGATTGATTTGGGTATTGGCCAATTCACAATGACCGAAACTTTAGAGGGTTCAATCTTCAGATCACTGCCTCCAACTATGTAGCCCAAATATGCTAAGGAAGTTTGCCCAAATTCACATTTAGACATCTTCAAAAATAGCTGTTATTTTCTCAAGACATCCAACACATTCCTCACATGCTTGACATGTTCTTCTCATGATTTGTTGAATATAAAAATATCATGTAAGTAGACAATTACAAACTCATCAAGAAACGATCTTAAAACATCATTCATAACTCTCATGAATGTAGCTGGAGCATTGCAAAGACAGAAAGGCATAACCAGCCACTCAAACAACCCATGTTTGGTCTTAAAAGTAGTCTTCCAAATATCCTCCTTAGTTATTCTAACTTGATGATATCCTCTTCTCAAGTCTAATTTAGTGATATATTTTTCATTCTTCAAATTATCTAGTAATCATCCATTCTGGGAAATGGGTATCAATTATTTATGGTAATTTTATTCAATGCTTGATAATCTACACACATGCGCTATGCTCCATCTTTCTTTGGTACTAAAACAATTGGTGAACCATATGGTGAAGTAGAGGGACGAATTACTCCTTTATCTAAAAATTCCTAGACTTGTTTTTTGATTTCTAAACTTTCCATAATTGATATTCAATACATAGCAATGTTTAGGAGTGAGCAGTCTTGTTGTAGATGTATTTCATACTGAATTCCCCTTTTCGGTGGAAATCCTTTTGGTTCTTGGAACATGTCTTCATATTGACTAACCACATCAACTTGTTTAGCTTTTAGCTTTACATCACAGCCTACAAAGGATTCCTACTCCGTGTCATTCCTTTGCTTGATCATAAGGAGCATAAGACTCTTGCTGGAATTGACTAGTCGCTTCATTTTCCATGTGATTACCAACGATAGATTAAGCTTTCTGTGATGGGCTCTTACAATGTACTCCACTCCGTCTTTGAACAGATGATACTCTTTCTCAAATTGATGGAGAACATCTTTCCTATCATACAAATACAGGCTTCCCAACACAATTCCAGACATTTCCAAAGGAACAACGTCTAATTCTAATTTATCAACAAAATTGGCAGTGATTGCAAACCTGAAAACGAATTTCCATGTTACCTGCAAATTGGCATCCTTGGTTATCCATCCCAATGGATACGATTTATGATGATGCACAGTTTCTAGATTCAATTTCTTGACCAAGTCTATAGAAATTAAGTTTTCTTGGGATCCAATATCAAACAATATATCAATTTTGGTGTGTTTGGAAATAACTCCAATATGGAATATCTCTACTCTATTTTCCTCATTTGATGAGTTGTTGGAGTTATTGTTGCACTAGTGCTTGCCATGGCTTCCTCTTTGCTTGTTTTTTCCATGAATTTTCCCTTAGCAACCTTGGCTGCAATTTTTGATTCATCACATGAGTCGGAACCCAAGTCTTGTTGTACAACAACATTTGTCCTCTGTTTCCTTTTATTGTTTGATTTCTTCAGTCTTAATTCGGGATGGATCTTCTAGCAATGCGCTTCATCATGAACCTCCTTGGAACAATTCTTGCAAACGGGTTTCTCCCCTTCTTTCTTAACATATGTATTTTTCTTCTTCTTTCCTTTAAATTTCTTCCGTTTTTCACCACTCTGGGATGACTTCTTCTTACCTTCTTATTGTACATTTTCCCTCTTGTGTTGAGATGTGTAGCTTCAATGCTTACCTCATCAAGATTCGTGGGACTAAACATAAGAATGGTGTGTTGAAGATAGTTATGCAAACCTCCTATATATTTCAGTAAATTATCTTGTGACTATAAGTCTACTCCTGTCATAAGAGCTCTTCTCCTAAACTCTTGAGTATACTCTTGCACATTTTGACCTTTTAATTGTTTGAAATTTTGCCAATTCATGATATCTTTTTGCATATGGGCTAAAGAGTAGAATTGTTTTTTTATAGTAGTAATGAAATCAGACGAAGTAATAGAGACCTTACCATGTTTTTTTTATCTCATCTTGAGTCCTTGCTTCCCACTAAATGAGTGTTGCGCACTCCTTTCTCAATGAAGCCAACTAAATTTTGATATCATCCTCTTGAAGGTTTTGAATTCTACAATACACCTCCAATAGACAAATCCAACTATCTAGCTTTTCTTCATTAACTTCTACATTGTACATTGGCAACTCGAGTTTAACATTAACCTTTAGAAAAGGTGATTTACCAGTTCCTTTTGAAGAATGATGATGAGTATGAGTAAGGGTTGTATTAGTGGAAGAGTGTGAAGATACTTGTGAAGAAGAAGACGAATAATATGGTGGAGAGGGTGGAGGCTTGTCTCCATTCTTATTACCTCCTTTTCCATTACCTCATCCTGAAGAACCTTCTCCTTTGGGAGGATTGGAACTTTCTCCTTGCAATATGATATTCCTCTCTTCATAGAGGACCTTCACCATATCTTTCATATCAAATAAAGCCTTTCTGAAGGTCTTCTCATCTTCGGTCATGTTTGTAGGTCTCCTTCATGAGACATGGTCTCTGAAAACTCACCTATAACTTTTGCAACTTAAGGATGAACTGGTGTAGAAGACTTTGACAACCTTGCTCTTCTTCCACTTGACCCAACTTCAGGGCTTCCAACCAGCTTCCCTTCTCCTCCTTTGATTTTTAACCTTCTAAGAGTGACATAAACTCGCAAACAGCTAAATCCTTCTTTCACAAAGCAAATATAGAAAGCAAAAACTAGTGCTTTGATACCAACTTGATCTGAAATGGATAAAATAGTAATGTTGTGCTAATTCCCCATTCAGAATAAAACCCAAGATGCTTATCATTTTTATATCAAGTGCTTAAGAATTCGATATTTTTTCCTAATTAACTAATTCCAAAGAGAGTTTCTTATGTAAATGTTATAAATAATTTAACATAAAACATATGTTAAACAAAAGAAAAATAACAACAAAGAACATCAAAATAAAACACACAACACAAAGATTTGATGAGGAGTTCACCCCTCGGCTACGTCTCCTTCGTCTAGCTTCCAATGCTTGGGCC
>APFE030193887.1:0-22724 GCA_000404065.3 Pinus taeda
ATACATCATTAAATTGACCATTTTCTATATGAACAGTTCTAGTCCCTACAACACTGAGAGATCTATCATCACCAACATATATATCTTTGGTGTTACAATCATTTAAAGAAGAAAACATGGCTTTGTTTTTGGCCATGTGATAAGAAGCTCCAGAATCAATGAGCCACTCATGAGATGAGAGGAAGAAGATACATTTAGTGCATAGCCAGACCGAGATGCTTGACAACCACATGCAGAAAGTCCATTCCGAAGATGAAGTTGAAGTAGAAGTAGAAGAATGCTCCACATGGATGTTATGTTTCTTCATTGCGGCTTCCAAGGCTTCCATCTTCTTAAAGCATTTAGATTCCAAGTGGCCATCTCGATTACAAAAGTTACAATGTCTATCAGTCTTCTTCCATTTGTTTTTATTGGTCTTATCATTTTTCTGAAATGATATTTCATTTTGAGACTGAGTTTGCCTAGGACCCTTGTTTGGTTTAGGACCATTCTTTTTAGGATATGACTTCTTAGGATTCTTTAAATTTGGTTGCTGCTGGGCGGCTAACGCTTTCTTGGAAGAGTTTCCAAGATTAAGAAGACCAAGGTGTAAGAGCTTTTCTTGTTCTCTTATTAAAGAATCACAAAAAGAGTCAAAGGAAGGGGCCTTGTAGTCTTTTCCTTGACAAATGAAAGCTTCCCTTGTAGAATGGAAGGTGGAAACAAATACAGAGTAGGCTGTTCCCAACTTAGTAAGGATGGAATAAATAAGGTTACTATCTTTTTTCTTAACCTTAACACCTTCCAAGAGATATCTAAGGGTCTTGAATTTGCACAATAAATCTTCAATGCAAGAAAAATTATTAGGATCCAATGTAAGCAACTCATTTTCAAGTTGATGGGCTCTAATTTCATTTTTAATCCCAAAAACTTTAGTGATTTGTTCCAATGCTTCATGAGGAGTATCAAGTTCTGCAATATGGAATCTAAGATCAGGAGAAATAGACATCCCTATCAAACCACGTGCTTGATCTTGTCTATTTTCCCATTTTGCAACCTTGTCTTCATCTTTTGGTTTCTTCTCTTGGCCCGTGGCTATTCTGTAGAGACCTTTACTTCTAAGTAAATCTTCCATGTAGGATACCCATTGGAAGTAGTTAGTGCTGTCAAGAATGACTTGGCATGGACTTTCCATTTAAAAAAAAAATGAAGCTGAAGATGCTGAAAGTTAGTGTTCCAATGGATAGATCTCGAAAAATTAGGCTGTTTTAAAAAAAACGGCTCTGAAAAAGGCTTCCGGACGAAGAAGTTATGGCTTTTTGAAAAAAAATTGTTGAAGTTGCCGCCAAAGTGCGCGAATGTGCGGGAATGAAAAAAACACCCCCACAAAATGGAGATTTGAACCCAAGACCTCTACTCTCTTAAAATAAGCTTTGAACCAATTGATCTATACAAAAAATTTGAGAGAGAGAGAGAGAGAAGGGGGGGGGGGGCCTTGGGTTGCGTGCTTGCCTTGAGAAAGCTCTTTTTTCCTACAAAACAAAAACACAAAACCCAACACGAATATGAAAAGAAAAATGAACCTTACGGCTTGAAGTTAGCTTTAGCCGGAAACTAAATATTTTTCTCAATGTTTCTGATTTTCCAAGATCACACTAAGGTGCAGGGAAAAGAGCATACGCATGAGAGAAAAAAAACTTCCTTTCTTGTTCTTCTTCTTTGGATACACAACATCATAGTGTCCCAACTTTTGACAATTCCAACATTTGACTTTCAAATAGTCCTTCTCCTTGTTCTGCTACTTGCCTTTACGTTTTATTTTGCCTCCATTATTGGAAGCTTGCTTCTTTGCTCTACCCTTCTTTCCTCTTGCCAACAATGCCACATTGTCATCCTCCTCCACTTGTTTGGCTGCCCCAAGATGGTTCTTTCTGATCACATTTTGAATGTAATCATCCCGCAACCTCTCCCAATTAGGAAGGTTTTCCCGTGTAGCAATGCCATCCACAAAATTCTCCCAAGTCTTGGGTAGACCATTCAAACCAGTTCTCACCAACTTAGTGGGTGTAGTGACCTCACCTACGTCTGCCAAATCATCTCTCACATAAGTGATCTTTGTGGGACCTGTATGGTGTAGCATTATCAGTATTAGTCATTTTAACGGCCTTTAGTTTCTCCTTCAGGACCATTTTTCTATTTTCATTTGAGCTCTGCTAAATACTGGTCAAGTCTCTCCACATCTCATGTGCATAAGTCTTTCCTCTCATATGAGGAATGACATGGTCTTTGATTCCTTCTAGAATCAATCTTTTTTCCTTAACATTCGTTTTGTTGAACTTTGCCAACTGTATGGGGCCAACAGGTACTACTACTAGGTTTTGTGTGGTATTTACCATAATGCCCCAGACTTCTGCTTCCTCATAGATGCTCTGGATTCTCTCCTTCCATGCAATGTAGTTTTTCTGCCCATCCAACCTGTCTTCAACTCTCAAACCCAAAGACATGTTTCACTGTCCTTCCAAATTGAAATTTTCAAATCTATGGTAAAGGTTTATGTTTTCTGTGTAAAAATCAACTTGCTGTAATTTTCACTTTACTATCCCAAACCAGACTTTTCAGCTAACTAAGCTCTGATACCATGAAGAAATTTCAACCCCCACTCCGGTTATCAGTTTTCCTTATCAATCCATGCATTCAGTTTTAAATCTAAGGATAATAAAATTTCTAAAATTTGGAAAGATAATACTTTTCTGAAAACACAAATTTAGAGATTTCACAACTGCCAAAATTGCAGAAATAAAACACAACAAAATTATGACAGCCACACACAGAAAATAACATAGTGATTTTTGGTCAATGTGACCCTGGAAAAACCCCCTACAACTCTTGGGGAAAACTAGTTTGAGAGCTCTTCTTTATTTATGAAAATGATTTTAAAGAGAAACTAAAATACATAGTAAAAATTCCATCAACCAAAAATTACAACTTATCTCGATTTACATGCTTGAACTCCACCTCGAAAATCATGCCAATCAGAAAACGACCAAAATAAAAAAATTTACAGCAATAAAACAACATTAAATGTTGTATATCCAACCTTGAAAAATGTGCCCAGAACTTGCTTTCCCTCTTCCTCAATTTTTGTGCCTTTCTCCTACTATAAAGTTTTACCTTGGGATGCTTGCCAATAAATGTTGCTGCCCAGATTTGCTGAAATATCTTCTTGATGCTCTCCTTCACTTCCTCACTACTCAAAAATTCTCTCCTTGCTCTCTCCTCTCTTTCTCTCAAGCTCATGAAAGAATGAATTGATCTTTTCCTCTTCTCTTCTCCTTTTATTCTCTAAATGACGTTTTGGGTTACCTTAAGATCTAATGGCTGAAATTCATTTAGATCCAGGGATGAGAATAAATGTTCATTTAATTCTCACTTTCTATTTTTTAACTCACTTACTTAAATAAAGACCTACTTAGCCTTTTATTTCCATAGTCACTTTTTCACTTTCTAATTCTTCATTCACTTTAATAAAGTCACATTTAAATTAGAATGTAACTTTACCACTTATAAAGTCACTTTTAAATTAGAATGTAACTTTACCACTTATAAAGTCACTTTCAAATTAGAATGTAACTTTACCACTTATAAAGTCACTTTAGGAGAAAAGTAAAAAATAAATTTGAACACTTTTCCCTAGGCAAAAAATCAAAGCCTTAGGGAACCACTTGCCCTCTGCTACCCAATTTTTTTATTTTTTTTTAACACAGTCAGTTACTTTTAATATATTGAAAAAATGGTGGAAAGGAAGTTAGTTCCTTGTACAATCTAAGGAGGGCTGGATCAATGTAGTGCTCAACAAGAAGCATAGTCCCCATAGCTACTTTAACAACCCTGTTTCTTAAAAACTTCAAAAAATACAAAAGCTCGCACTTAACATTGAAACAATAGACTTAACCAAAGAATGCGTACTCAAATTTGGAAAAGGTGGGCAATAAAACAAATACACGAGACAATAGTTTTGCTTTTCCACAAACTTGGCACAAATATCCAAACTAACCTTTAAAAAGCTCAATCTCCACCGTAGATTTCCTCTGTCAAATATGATGGACACCACCTAACGCCGATCAACTCAAACTGCACAACTCTTCACTGTCGTCGATCCCCACACAGTAGATCCAACGGCGGGAAATGACATCGGTTGGGCTAACCGCGTGGAGAATACCTTCCTGATAAAGCGGTATTCTCACCCCACCAACTTGTTACGTGTCTAACGATGAGTGGAATCAAGGGGTTCCCTCCAAAAACCACTTACTGCTTAAACTCCTCTAGATAAATTGCTCCTATAGATTCCCACCTTTTCACTTTGACTAAGTCTTGCACAAGTTAGCGCTTGATGACCATTGATCTACCTTCAACGAGATCCTCTCCTGATACCTCTGCTGGCACTCCTTATTCGTTGATCTCCGGATCCAATAGTTCCTATTCAGGGATTCTTCATCTATCCCCTCATGCTTTCTTTGTGGAAAATCTTCAAAAACAAAGTTATGGTTTCTTGTCCTAATGTATTGGTCTTGGATGAGGGGAGACTTGCTGCTGATGAATTCCTTGCTATCTCGGGTCGCCTGGGAACTTGCGTAGTCGACCATGGAGATTAGACTGTTACTGTCCAAGTGATCATGGGTGACACAACTAAAGCCAACCTCGCCCAGGAGAGGGGGACAATTGGAATCTTGTTTCATCATATAATGTAGCAAATTGGGATTTTGAGAGTCAAGTGCTCTAAGCAATGCTGATGATAGTTGAGAACCTCTGCTGACTTATATTCTCTACTTTCTTCATGTAATCTCCAAATTGAGTTGGTATTTTGATTCTTCTTTTATATTTTTTTCCACCTATAAAATTTCTTGTGAGATTTTTCGGATCTGTATCCTCTTCCTCGATCCTCATATTGGTTGTGGGATCATGGTATACTTTCTTTACAAACTTCATTATTTTCTTTGACAATCCCAATTGTTCTATCAATTACTTTGTTGACATGACTATCAACATCCTTATTTTGATTTCTCAGGACATGCTTTATGGTTATTTTTCCTAGCGTTTCGAAGCTTTTTCTAAACCTTTGATAGATTTTGTTGACGGCTATGCTTTTAAAGTCCCATTTGGCATCTAAAGCTGCTATTATGATAATCGAGTCCCCTATTATTATAGGGTCCTTGATTGCGTTTTTATTTAAAAGCCTTGTGCCTAGAAGAAGGTTGTATGCTTCAGCCCTATTGTTTGTCATTTCTCCAACGTTCCATTCATAATTTATTATTTTTTCCCATTTGGATCTAGAAAGACTCCTCCTGCTCCTGCTTTGCCTGAGTTATTTTTTGCAGCTCCATCAAAAAAGAGAATGTGTCTCTTCTGCTCCTTTATCCATTCTGCAAATTCTTTATCATCTAGTCTTAATTTCCAGTTCTTGTTTGTGTGAAATTCTTTATTTTTCGCTGTAACTGCTGCTCTTTCCTTGTTTTCTAGCATTGCTTTGTTGTACCAATATTTATCTTCTTGTTCTAAATCATTTTGGTCAATTTTTGAGATTCCATTTTTACTTATTATCTCTACAACTTGGCTCCAAGTTTTTGCTAGGATCTTACCTAGATTTGGTTTTTGATCTTTGAAAATGTGTTTGTTTTGGGCTAACCAAATTTTCCAACACAATATTGAAGGGAGGAATTTCCATATCCTATTTATTGTTGGCTTTTTTTCTTTGTATATGGATATCTTTTATCCCAACTTTTATGAAGAGTTGTCAACTGAGTTGTTGGATTTATGTTTATTTCCAAAGGCCTTATTGCCTGTTTCCAACACTCTCTCGCCACCATATAGTTAATGAAGAGGTGTTGGATTGATTCTTCCTCCTTTTGACACATGGCACATTTTGAGGGCCCTTGTATTCCTTTTTACTTTAAATTTTTAGAGGTAAGAATTTTACCTTTGAGAAGTGTCCAAGTGAAGACTTTAATTTTGGGAAAACTCTCTGAATTCTAAGCTGCCTTCCAAAGGCTGCAGTCATTTTGATTGTGGAGTTTTTGGAGGAGGTTGTACCTCCATTTCACTATGTAATCCCCTCCATTTGGATCCCAAACAAAGTCATATTATTCTTCTATGTTGACGGGGGAGGCCCCTGCCAAATGGGCTTTTAAAATTTCCCACTTACTTTTTAGTCTTGGGTGTGTTGCCAGCTTTTTCCATCTTACCCAGTTATTCTGATCCCAATCTGAGATGGAGTAAAGAGTGTTAAAAATTTTCTCTTGCATCCATCTCTGAAGTCCCCTTAATTTTTTTTGCTAATTTAAAGGATTTTTCCCCATTATTCTATCCTCCCAAATAGAAATTGTTTTGCCATTCCTTGGATTTTTGGATATTTGATCTCTAATGAAAGGGATTGTCCTTTTTACCAATTTCCAGATTTAGGTGCATGGTATGTCTAGAATAGTTTCAGTGAGGAGCTTTGTTCTATGATAGTTTTAGTATTTCATTGTTAGTAATTTTGACCACCAGTGGCCATTCCCATTTATCATTCTCTAGATAATTTTTGTCCCTAGAGCAGTTCATTAGTCCTGGCAAATAAATTGCTATACCTCCTTTTTCATAGGGAAGAGTGAATTGCTCCCATTTAAAAAGGCTAAATTTTTTATTATCTTGTTTTCCTCCTTTCGAGAGAAAGCTTCTAATTATCAGTTCCATTTGCTTGTGGGCGCTTGTGAGAGCCATAATGATTACAAACTGATATATAGGCAAGGTTGAGAGAAATTCATTAATCAGTGTCACTTTTCCTGCCAGGTTGAGCCACATCACTCCCCAATTTTGAACTTTTCCCTTAATTTTCTCTACTTGCTTGTTCCAGACTTCTAATTTTACCACTTCCTTTGTTAAGGGCGGCCCAAGATAAGTGTAGTGGCTACAGTTTATTTGTAAAGGTATTTCCAAGATTTGAGAGATACGCTACATTGTTTTTGGTGGGGTGTTCTAACAGTATATTCTGCATTTGGAGTTGTTTAAGATTCCTCCTGAAGCTAGAAGAAATTCATCCAGGACATTTTTGAATTTTTTTTCTATAATGTAGGATGCCCCACCTATGAGAATGGTGTCATTTGCAAAGGGAGAATGGTTTATATCTTTGACTCCTCTCGATATTTGGATCCATGTTATCTTTTTCTATTTTCTCTGGTTTTCTAGCATAGCACTCAGCGATTTAGACATGTTGATGTACAAGAATGGAGAAATTAGACAGCCTTGCCTCAACCCTCTTGTGCTTTGGAAAAATTTACTGGGCCAACCATTGATTAAAGGGGCTATCCAAGGATTTGAAATACATGCTTGGATAATCTCTATGAAGTATGTTGAGAAGCCAAACCTTTTGAGGGCTGCTTTAAGAAGTTATGATTAACTCTATCAAAATAATTAGCCATATCTAACTTAACAATCATTCCTCTCTCTTTTCTTTGGATACTGTTGTGGATAGCCTCCTGAACAATTATCACATTGTCTGTGATTTGCCTCTTGGTGACAAAATCTCTTTGGTTTTCTAAGATTATTTCCGGAACTAATTTCTTCATTCTATTTCTATAATTTTGGTAAGAATATTATAAGATGAGTTGCATAGGGAGATTGGTCTATATCTATTAAAAGTTCTAGGATTGGGTTCTTTGGAAATGAGGGCTAGGAAGGAGGATTTTTTATTTCCTCCAACCTTTTTTTTTGAAAGCATTTTTGAGCATTCTCATTAGCTCTTTTTTGATAATTTCCCAATGTTGTCTATAAAAGGCTATTGTAAAACCATCTGGACCTAGTGCCTTATAAGGGTGGAGATTCCACATAGATTCTATGACTTCTTCCTCAGGAATTTCTTTGTCTAATTCCCTGTTTTGCTGGTCGCTTATTTTTTTTTATATGCTGCAAAATTTCTTCATTAGTTGTCTGATGGTCACTTGTTGAGAGGAGTTCTTTGAAGTGTTTATGTGTTGCGTTTTTTCACTGCTTCTACTCCTTTTATTTCTTGCCATTTACTTGTATCTATTCTATCTGATTTTTTGACCTCCTTATTTTCATTGTATTGTGGAAAAAGGCTATATTTTTGTCTCCATATTTTAACTAGAGACATCTTGATTTCAGTCTACTTCCTCTTCTTGTTGCCTATTTTTCTTATATATTTCCATATATATTTCATTTTCTTGTATTTGGTCTTGCTTACTTTCTTCCTTGTTCTCGTTTTCCTTGCAAAGGTTATCCATCTTCTTTTTTAGTTCAACCTTCCTAGCTTTGTCTTGAAGATCATTTTCTCTTACCCAGTTTTTTAAGTGCATCTTTAAGTTCTTTAGCTTAGTTTCCCAAACATACTAGGGAGATCCTGTGACACTTTTTTTCCAGCTGTCCTTTATTTGTTTACTAAAACCTTCCTCGTTGTCCCAAATTGGATTATATCTGAAGGGAAGGGGTCCTTGATTTTCAAACTTTCCCATTGTTAGCACCACCAGCTTGTGATCTGAAGCTAAATTGTGAACAATTTTACTTTTCACAAGAGTGTAAGCAACTGCTATGCTTTCATGAAAAGTATTATGTCCAAACTTTCTTTTATGCTATTTTTTCCAATTCTTTTTTTGTTCCAAGTTTATTTTCCATTGCTTGGTGGAATGTCTATTAATTTGTAATCTTCTATTATTTCTTCAAGATCTTCTCTTGATGGATCACTATGGAAGGTTCCGCCAATTTTTTCTTCTGTGTTCCTTATCAGATTGAAATTCTCTCCGAGGATTAAGTTCCCACTTTGTCTTTCTATTATTTCTTCTTTAATTGCTTTCTAGAATTATTATTTCTCTCTATAGTGATTGGGAGAATACACATTTATAATCTTATAGTGTTCTTGTGTATTGAGATTCCTTAACTCTGTTCGAATTTAGTGTCTACTGGCTTTGTGGGTCATTAGTTCCCATTTTATTTTGTCCCAAATGGTGTTGATTCCTCCTGATGCTTCTGTGGCTTCTAACGCTACTTCTTCATAATTTTTTAGTTTTTGAATCAATTTTTGACTTTCTTGCTTGTTTAGTTTGGTCTCTTGGATCATATATATATCTGGTTGTTCCTTGGCTAAAATGTCTCTGGCTGCATTGACTTTGAAGGAGGTGCCAAGGCTGCGACAATTCCAAGAGACCACTACCATTATTTATTGTTGTGTTGGTGTGGTCCTCCCTTTCCTCTTTGCTATGTTTTTTCATGACTTCCTGTTTTTCCCAAGGAATGAATCCATTGGTTGTCGTGTTCCTAGGGCCATTTCTTTAGCTTCTGCCTCATCTCTTATTTCTTTATTGGATTTCCTTCCCACTTTTTTTTGCTGAATCCAGGTTTGGGGAATTTCTTTGGCTTTGTTTCTAGTTAGAATACGGTCCACTGAGGGAGGAGGAGAAGAGGATATTGGGATGGGGGTGGATAGGATAGGGTTTGAGGGTGGGGATCTGGGAGAGTGTGGGGATCTAGGAGAGGATGGATCAAAGGAGTCTTCTAATGGCTCAAAAGGATTCGGAGTTGTGTGATCAGCAGGAGAAACCTTCGAAAGAGGTTGGGAGGTTGTTTCATTTGCTTCATGGGACTGATAAATATTTGGCATAGTCTTCTTATCGGTAGGTTTATTCCTTTTCACTTGTTCCCATGTAGGTTCTTTCTCTTCTACATTTTCATTCTCTATTTTTTTAGGACACCTATTTGCAAAATTACCATACTCGTGACATACCTTGCATTTAAATGGTATTTGCTCGTAGTACAACTATCGAATGTGTGTCCACTGGTCAACCTTGATCTTCATTGCTTCTAGGAGGCCTTTTTCGAGATCTAATTCCACACATATTCTGGTGCACACATGCATATTATCTTTTGGCTCACATCTGTCAATATATTTTCCCACTACATTTCGTATAGCCTTTAGAGGTTCGTCTCCCAAACAGTGAAGAGGAAGATGCAGGAGCCTGACCCACACATGCACTGCGCTTGGGACATCCATCTCCATATCAAAATTTGGTGTCCACTTGTTTAGGTATATACCTCTGGAGTCCATGAAGTAATGTCCATTTCTAAATATCAGATCTCTATCCTCCTTTGTTTCAAAGAGAAAGGTGTAGTAACCCCTTCCACATAATCGTATTGCTATCTTCCCCTGTGTGGTTGCTTTCCAGTTTCCTTCCACGCACTTTTGCACTAATCTGGGTGAGGTCCATAGCCTGATGAACTGCCCAAAAAGTCCACGTTCTACCAAAGAGATTGTTGCTCTTCTTGGAAGTGTTGGAGGGAGGGAAATATTTGGGATACTTTCAAGTTTCATGACAAACTTATTGACTGATGGCTTGTTCCTTGGAGCTCCATTCTCTGCGATTAAAGATGCAAAAGCTTCTACATTTTCTTCATTCCTTGTCTGCATGGAGGAGTGAGGATCTCCCTCCTTAGAGGGTTGCACGGTCTAGTTGGCCTTAGCGGTAGGAGGCTACTAAGAGATGGATTTGTAAGGGCAACGTTGGCTAGGTCAGTGCAGGCTCAGGCTGGGTTGTTGCATGCGCGATGGACATTATTGATGCACTAATCCACTCTAGTACCCAAATTTTAACAATAGTTAAAAGAAACAATTTCCATTAAATAGCTGCCCCTCCACCTAGAAATGGAAATATAGAGGGGGGAAGAGGAGCAAAAACGATCCCAGAGCTAGGTGGAATAAATCAGTGGGAAAATCACTCAAACACAGTCAAAAGAGAGTATATAACTTGAGGCTGGACATGACTCCTGAGGCCCAAGGTACTGACTATAACTAGTATAATCCAATTGTGAAGGAGAGAAAGTGCTCAGGGGAGAGTCTGGACATCATTGTGAGGCTCGTGGATGAGAGGAGAGACTTTCTAGATAACTTTGGAATTTTATGCTGATAAATTAATTAGATAAGTAATATAGCTTTGATTTAAGAAATGATTACGATGAATTATAGAAAAATGCTTTCTTACTATAACATAGTAGCTTATTATTTGTTTTATAGGAAATTTACTTGCAAACAGTAATAGAATAAATTAAAATAGAAAAACTATTTTATTACCATAACAGAATAATTAAGATACTCAGTGGAAGAAGAGAAAGAAATTCATGTCACAGGAAAAATTGTAAATATACAGTAAGGTTGGAAGGCTAATAAATCACGAAGCCACAAATGAGCATTATGCTCCTACTTAACCTAGGCAAAACATGCATTTATAAAATGGAAAAGAAATCTTATTACTTTTGATAGAATAAACTGTATTTTTAAGCCGTAACAGAGGAATTCCTTCCATCAGGTGGAGTGAATAAATCTCTCAGTCTAGCACACAAGAGAACGAGAATCTGCTTAAACAAATCATGAAATAAACAACTAGGTGACTCCTCAAGCACAAACATTTTAATGAACAATTTAAACAAATGCATCAAATTGAAAACTAAAGACATTAATGAACATTCTAGAACAACTATATTGAAGCCGTAAACCCTTTCATAGATGGTTAATGAAAACTGTGTAGTTACATTTTAACTGAATAAGTAAAGCTTATCCCCGATATGTCACAATAGATAGGCACGATGGCCTATTTATATACAACCATATGGATGTAAGATCCAAGAAGAGCGGAAAACCCTTGAGTTCGTAGTACCTTGAAACTAACTATTTTGGAGGAGTTCTGTACTCATTACTTTACAAAAAAAGGATTAAATAGTCTTTTTGAACCAATAAAGAAAAGAAACTTTATCGACTTTGTAACCATGATAATTCACAGAAATTGCATTTAACTATTTATACATTCTTCTAGATAAAAGATAAGAACCAGGTAGGTTCCAGCAAAACCCCTCTTCCAAGCAATTTTTCGCATACATCTAAACTGAAGTAATCAAACTGGGTGAGCCTCAATAAGTAGTTTCCAACATGTAGACAACCGAGTAGGGCATGAGTTCTCATATCCTTGGAGGGCGCGAGACTATCTTCATAAGAACCTCGGTAATGGCAACACGTTACCTGCAACATCATAAATATATCATTATCAAAGGTATGTTGTCTGTTAGAGAAAATGACTAAAGACTAGAGCAACTAAGATTTGCAACCTCACCTGAGCACTGAAGGTCCCATGTAGGTGTAGTTCGCATAGATGGAATAAGAAAAGATCACCTGGGTATAAGTAGTATGCAGAGATAACTTGAACTGTAAAATGATGTCGAAGAATGTAAACTCACCTTCTTGGAGTCAGCACCGGAACTCATCAATCCTTAATGAACCAGAGAAATGTTGTGATGCCCCTGGACTTAGAGGGTTACCTGATAAGCCATTAAAATCCATGAGGTAGTAAAGAAATTAATAGAAGCAACTGGTATGTAAAAGATTGTGCAAAAGGGTAAGCATTCTATCACCTCCTTGATAAGGATGGCAAGCTAGCACCATAGCTCTTGATGAACAAGTTGCAAGACCAATTGAATACCTGGTAGCTGAATTCATTGCACAGCAGCCGAAACTTCAGCCCTTCGAATGCAAATGACCCTCCATCCAGTCAAATGCAGTGGGTGGGGTAGTTGTAACAACCCTAAACTCTCTCCACTGTCGGATTCCTCTATACAAATCGACAGATGGAAGCAAGAACAAATGTCGTGCTGATGCTTCAGTGATGGATAGATGCCATATAGAGGACAACCCAAGATCGCGTCGTGTGGAGAGACATACCCAGTGCTTTTACTCCAGAATAGGGTGACGGGCCTAGTGCCTCGAGAGAGGCCATGTGACTATTTAATACATGACAGAGACCATAACGCAGGATGTGTGGAATTAATAACATATAAAATCAATCAAACATTCTATTGAAACCCTCGTTGACCACCTTGGCATATTAAATAACCAATGTCATAAATTGTAAGTTTAGGCCTTGTTAAATTTTATTATTGTTATTATTATGTCCTGTGTAATGGATTAGGGTGTTACAAGAGGAGGGAAGAAATAGAGAATTAGGGGATAAAGAGAGGGAGAGAATGGGAAGAGAGAGAGGGAGAAATAGAGGTACAGGGGGAGAGAGGGGTAGATAGAGAAGGAAAGATTGAGGGATATAGTGATAGAGTTGGAGAGTAAAGAGATAGATGGGGGGTTGGGGAGACAAAGGGAGGTGGAAAATAAATTGGGAGAGAGGAAGCCAAACAGGAGTTAACAAAGAGAATGAGAGAGGGAGAGAGGGAGTAGAGCATGATATAAGAGAGAGAGAGGAGTTGAGAGATAAAGAATGAGAGAGGGAAGGAGAGAGTAGAGCAGGAGAGAAGAGATAGAGAGGGATAGATGGATCCAACATAAATATGGTATGTGTGTGTATAAAAACCCACCTAGATCCTTCTTAACTCCGGATCTATCAAGCTCTAGGAGGGATCAAATCTCTTTTCAGTTTAGAAAGGGTTTGTATCTCAAGGGACTTGATCTAAACAGAGACTTAATCCCTCTTGGCCCTTGATAGATAAGGGGTTCGTATGGATCTAGGCTAGTTTATATAATAATATTTTATTTTATTTTATAACAAAGGGTCTTTACAAGTTAAGAATGTCCATAAGACATTTGGGATGAATATCCATAGTTAAGAATGTTTTTATTTTATTCATACATTCATGCATTATTTTGAACATAACATTAACTAAAACTCTTGGATTAAAATATTGTATATTTTTTGATAAATATGCCAATATTTTGTAGAGCAACAATATTGTACTTAATGCAATCTTATGAATTATGTAAAATACTATTAGCTTCTTGTTTGATCTCCATATTAACTCATGACCATGTTAGTTGTAAGAGTGGTACACCTAATAAATATAATGATACTAGATGGAATGAACCATTAAAGGAAATTTTAGCCTAAAATTGTCCATGAAATTTTCATGTACATAATATGTAAACCAAGAAAATTCCTTTAAATTTAAATAGAATTAGATATAAATATTTTGGAAGAAAAAAAACCAATTTTTTTAAATTGCATATTTGGCTTATCTCTTCACAAGTTTACTCAAATTTCATGTGTAGACTCTCCTTGGATGTATAATTAAATTCCACATCCAATGAGTACCCATTATGCATACGTCTGAGAACATCCACACTGATAAAAAATAAATATACATTAAAAAATATGTTGAACACATTTTTTAAATGTATCTTCAATTTTTATCAATGTGGTTCTTCTTATAAGTACACATAATGGGTACTCGTTGCATGTGTAATTTAATTTCTCATCTACTGAGTGCCTACACTTGAAATTTGAGCAAACCTTTAAAGAGATAAGACAAGAATACAATTAATTTTATTTTTCTTTTCCCTACAAAATTCATAATTCTTTTTTTTGTAAGGTTGTGAGGACTACATCTTCTTCATGTTCAATATATCACCCTGATATGGGCGGGGAATTGAACCGATGACCTCATAGCGAGTGTCTTAACAAAGCACCCGAGCACCATCTATCCAAGACCTGGTGGACCAAAATTAATAATTCTTATTTTAACTATTATTTTACTAATTTTCCTTAGGAGGCCAATTTTAGGCTAAAATTTCGTCTAATGAGAGTATAAGATCGGCTCGACCAATGATTTCACTAGTCACAAACAATCAAAACAAGCTAAATTGTTTGGGCTACTTTGTCTTCCAAGAGACCAATTGTCATATGTTTTAATTGTAATATGATTACAACATATATTGTGAAAACATAAAAAAGAACTAGTGAGGATCTTTTTTTTTGTTTCTCAGCAACATCTCTTATCACATGACCAACTTATTCCTACCAAGTGGATATTTGTTATTATTAAAGTCTATATTTTGAAAAGGAAATAACTCTCATATCTGAAGTTTGTTTCCAATCCTTTTTTTTCTAAGATAAGCTACTCCTTTGAGATATTTCTATATAGATAGCGAATTTCATCTTTTGAACCCACATTATTTGCATATTTTAATAAGGTAACTTCACGCAAAATTTTTAATACCAATACCAACTACTTTTCATGGAAATTTCACATGGAGGATCTACTAAGAAGTAAATGATTGCACTTGATTACATTGTTAGAAAAATAAAACCTAATGATGATGATAAGAAAAAAAATGAGATAATAAGGATGAAAATATCCATTTCTCCTTACTCATCATTTGATATCCAAGAAATTGATGACCCACATGAAGTCTGGGAAAAGTTAAAAAGATATTTGGTGCACCTAATGTAATTAGATCTCATCATGTTGAAAGTCATATCATGACTTTGAAACATAATTATTTTTATTCAATTGAATATCATTTATCTATATTGAAAAATCATAACTATATTCCTAAATATTATAAAGTCGATCTAAAGGATTAATGATGCATCTATCTTATAATTTCTCTGTTTGGTTCTCTCTATCCCCATTTTCTATATACATTGTAGGTCACTAGATAAACTATAGAGGCTACATATCAATATCCTACTCTTGCATCTTTTTGTTACCATGATTCGAGAGAAAAAAAAATTCTCTTGCATATGGGAGTGATCAACACTACAAGAACTTCTAAGAGTAACTTAGTGGCCCAATAGAATGACAAAACCAAGAATGCACATGAGTAACAACCTTATATAAATAATCAAAACAAGGGTCCCAAACCTTCTCTGCTAAGGTCTACTCCCAAAGGTGACAAAGGAGCAAAGTCAAAAATGTAAGACGACTAACCAACATTGAATTAGTTGTGTGAAAAATGGTCCTATAGAGTCTAAATTCTTTAAATGATAAGCACCTTGTAAGAAATAATGAATAATATCTTTAAACATTTGTTATAATGGACATACACTTTCAAATTCTATTTTCTCTTTCAATGCAACCATCACTAATTCTAATGAATGTCTTATTGATTTTGAGCATCATATCATATGGGTAAAGATAATTTCTTGTTGTTGATAAGGACTTTTGGAGAACTATGTATTATGATCATTATTCTGCTTGGCATTTCGGGTGAACCCTTCACCCATAATTAGGGACTAGAATCTAATTAATGATGGGTGAAGGGTTCACCCGAAATGTTGGACACAATAATGACCGTAACACACCTTTCTCTAGAAATCTTAATCAACAACAATTTATTGACTTTGGAAATATCCATGCTAAAAAAGATAGATCCTTTTTTTCTTAAGGATTTCAATACCAAAAATATATTTGTTAAGGATGACAGATATCTTAGTGTTGTGGGGTAAAACAGTTCATATATGCAATAGTCATTTCAATGATCTATAATGTGTTCTGAATTCTTCTTGTAACCTTCAATGAGTATATCATATCACTCAACCATGTGTAAGTAAAATTTTAAATCTTTCACCTCAAAAATTTACGATCATGGATTTGAAATATCCTAAGAATGTCCTTCCCACATGAATAATTGATGATATTACTACATTGCACAAGCTTGACAACTTTGGCCCATCACCCTTTCCCTTAATTTTTGTTACTTTTGATGATGACTTGAGAAAACTTTTGGGTGAGTAATTTTTTCATATAAAATATTTCTCATTGCAATAGCTATGCATTCAAAATATGGTCACGAGTATTCCTCTTGTTTCTTGTAGAGATGGTGTTTATGCTAGTTTTTTCCTTGACATAAATCATCAAGTCAATTTTGACAAACATGCCACTTGGCATAACCGAGCCTCAGTAGAATTTATTCACAGTGATTTTTGTGGTCCAATTTATTCTCCTTTGTCTTGGTAGAATTACTTCTTATTTTTTATTGATGACTTCTCTATGCACACTTGGTTTTACTTCTTAAAATTTAAAAGTTATTTTTTCGGATTTTCTTAGTGTACAAGGCCCTTGTAAGAAATCAATATGAAAACCTATAAATATTAATGATCCAGATCGGATCATTATATTATTTTTCATCCATCTCAACGCATTCAAAGTGGAAAAAGTGGAGGAATCAGCTCATGGGACTATTTTTACCGGTGGGATCGAGTTTGGTGAAACAGGGTCTGAAACTTTCTCAAAGTGTTTTGAAGCATCAGATTATATTTTTTGTAGGTAAAAATTTACCTCTCCAATGTTGCACCTTTTGATTTTATTCTACGCAAATATATTTCTAACTGTGCAAGAAGCACGTCAATGAGAGTCCGTATGCAAAAGTTATACCACTCAAAGTTTGACCTTCCTATTTTCACACATTTAGTTCGGGAGGATGGAATTTCAACCCCCATTACTCATGGAAAAGGGATCTAGCCATATTTTTTGATTTAAAGGACTCTAGAAGAGTCTATATTGTAACTTTAGTTAAGAGTTCATGTAGTCAAACTTAACCACTAGTAGGTTACCAGGTTGTGTTATAATCGGACCACTAGGAGGAAGAGGCATTCCATTCTTTCGAGAGAATTTTGGTCCATAGCTAAGCAAAGATATACAGGAGAGATATAAGGTATAACATACAAATAATACATTGGCACTGTAGCATCCTACGGGCCACATGCATTAATTCTTTGTACATGTAGCCATATTTCCAAACAGAGAAGGAGAGCAAAGAGGCCTCACCTTCCAACTGGGTTTTCTCCCAAAAGGGTTTCCTAGACCATATCTTGTGTCTTATGTGTATGTGTGATATTATTTTTTCAGTCTCTACTTTTATACATAATTTCCATTCGCATACATGCACTAATTACATTTACATTTACGGATATAGAGTTTTAATAAAACTGTAATAGTATAAAAAATAGAATTTTAATATATTATTATCACAACTATTGTGAAAAACTATCCAATAGAATATCCATAGCAGTTTATAGATCAATTAAGAACAAATAATGGAAGAGAATATGTCAAAAATAAGTTCACAACTTACTACAATACGCATGGAATGGAAATGCAACATTTTGTTCCATACACAACTAAACAAAATGGTGTCATTGCAAGAAATAATCATACATTAAAGGAAATGCCTAATCATATGATTCAATCTAAGGGATTAAGTATTCAATATTGGATGGAAGCAATAAATTTTGGAAATTACATAGTAAATGGCTCGCCCCCAAAGAATTTAGGAAATATAACATTAACAGAAGCATGCACTAAAATTGAGCGAGAGGTAAGTCACTTAAGTATCATTGGTAGTGTAGTGTGAACTCAAATTCCCGATGAGAAGAGGAAATCTTTATTATGTAAAAGTATAAATTGTAGTTTTGTTTTTTATTATGAAGATGTCCAAGGTTATAGACTGGTTCAACCTAATTCGAATGAAATATTAATAATCATTAGAAAATATGTTAAATGTCATGAAAGTCTCATTGCCTAAGATCCATTTTTGGAATTTGTGTCACCCTCTGTTCCTATTCAACTTTTTTCTTCAAGTGAAGAGAGAAAGCATAAAAATATTGTAAAATTACTAGATAAAAAATTAACTATACTGAGGGAAACATTAAATCAACTGGAAACAAAATCACAAAACATAAATATAATATTTTTTGCTGGAAAACCCTAATCCAGAGAAAAATGAGCTAACAGAATTCCATTAGTCTTCTTACCTAAGCCAACTACATGAGGCTTCATCGTTGACCTCCCCAACCCATTGCAATGAATTTTTACAAAGCCTTTTAAATTTCTCATTACGTGGATTCCAAGGGAACAAAAGCGTGGGAAATAAATTTCATCTACCATAAAGAAAAATTAGGCTTAAATATACTCTATCTAGGTTTCTTAGTAGTATTGATCCACCTAGAATGATTCGTAGTGGATAGTTGCATTCCCCGATTGGAATTTATAATGGTTGGTTTCTCACCTCCAATATGAATTGAAATGAATGAATTCTTGCTCCTAGCATGACTAACAATGATGGGTTTCTCACCTTTAACATCACTTGTGATGGATGGTGACAAGTCTCCAACATAACTTATAGTGGTTGGTGACCTCTCTCTAGTACAACTTGCATTGATTAGACTTGCAACCCCAACATGACTTGAAGTGGCTCGCTACTTACCTCCAATGCTACATTTAGTGGTTGGTGGAGTGCAAGGTAAATGCAAAAATCAAATATGTGGTGTTAAGCTTAACATGAATATGTTAAAATTTGGGTACCAGAGGACAAGTGGTTCCCTAAGGCTTTGATCTGTGGCCTAGGGAAAAGTGTCCAAATTTAATTTTTTTACTTTTCTCCTAAAGTGGCTTTATAAGTGGTATTTTCAACTTAATTTAAAAGTGACTTTATAAGTGGTAAAGTTACATTTTAATTTAAAGGTGACTTTATTAAAGTCAATGAAGAATTAGAAAGTGAAAAAGTGACTATAGAAGTAAAAGGCTAAGTGGGTCTTTATTTAAGTAGGTGAGTTAAAAAATATAAAGTGAAAATTAAATGCACATTTACTCTCATCGTTAGATCTAAATGAATCTTAGCCATTAGATTTTAGGATAACCCAAAATGTCATTTAGAGAATAAAAGGAAAATAGAAGAGAAAAAGATCAATTCATTCTTTCATGAGCATTTGAGAGAAAGAGAAGAGAGAGTAAGGAGAAAATCTTTGAGCAGTGAGGAAGTGAAGGAGAGTAGTCAAAAGACATTTCAACACATTTGGGCAGCAACATTTATTAGCACACATCCCAAGGAAAAATCGTATAGTAGGAGAAAGGCACAAATATCGAGGAAGAGGGACAACACAAAAATCAAGGAAGAGGGACAACAGCAAGGGCATGAATTTCAAGGCAGATTTGGTTACGATTTTTTGAGGTAGTCATACTGCTAAAATTCGTACGATCCATACAGCAAGTTCTGGGAACATTTTTCAAGGTTGGCCATACAACATTTAATGTTGTTTTATTGCTGGAAAATTTTTATTTTGGCTCTTTGGTAATTGGTACAATTTTCGAGATGGAGTTCAAGCATGGAAATTGAGATAAGTTGTAATTTGTGGTTGCTAGAAATTTTACTGTGTATTTTAGTTTCTCTGGAAAAGAATTTTTAGAAATAAAGAAGAGCTCTCAAATTGGTTTTCCCCAACAGTTGTAGGGGGTTTTTCCAGGGTCACATTGACAAAAAATCACTATGTTATTTTCTGTGTGTGGCTCACATAATTTTACTTGTTTTATTTATGCAATTTCAGTAGTTGTGAGATCTCTAAATTTGTGTTTTCAGAAGATATTTTCATTTCCAGATTTTAGAATATTTTATCATGCTTGGATTTAAAACTAAATGCAGGGAGTGATAAGGAAAATAGATAACCAAAGTGGGGGTTGAAATTTCTTCATGGTATCGGAGCTTGGTTGACTGAAAAGTGCAGTTTGGGACAACAAAGTGAAAATTACAGCAAGTTGATTTTTACACAGAAAATAGAAACCTTTACCACAGATTTGATCATTTCAGTTTGGTAGGAAAATGAAACATGTCTTTGGGTTTGAGACTTGAAGACAGGTTGGATGGGCAGAACAACTACAATCCATGGAAGGAGAGAATCCAGAGCATATTTAAGGAAGCAGAGGTCTAGGGCATTATGGTAAATACCACATAGAACCCAGTAGTAGTACTTTCTAACCCTATACAGGTGGTAGAGTTTAACAAAAGGAATGCTAAGGAAAAAATATTGATTTTGGAAGGAATCAAAGATCATGTCATTCCTCATGTGAGAGGAAAGACTTATGCATAGGAGATGTGGAAAGACTTGACCAATCTTTACTAGAGCTCAAATGAAAATAGAAAAATGGTCCTAAAGGTGAAACTAAATGCCATTAAAATGGCTAAGACTGATAGTGCTAAAACATACCTCACAAATATGACTTCAATGAGAGATGAGTTGGCAATCATAGGTGATATCATTGCATCCACTGAGTTGGTGAGAATTGCTTTGAATGGTCTTCCCAAGACTTGGGAGAATTTCGTGGATGACATTGTTGCACGGGAAAACCTTCCCAATTGGGAGAGGTCGTGGGATGATTGCATTCAAAATGACATCAGAAAGAACCATCTTGGGGAAGCCAAACATGTGGAGGAGGATGATAACGTGGCATTATTAGCAAGAGGCAAGAATGACAAAGAAAAGAAGCAAGCTTCCAACAGTGGAGGTAAGGGCAAAGGTAAAGGAAAGCAACAGAACTAGGAGAACTCCTATTCCAAAGTCAAATGTTGGAATTGTCAAAGGTTGGGACACTATGCTGTTGTGTGTCTAGAGAGGAAGAACAAGAAAGGGAAAGACAAATCCATGGCAACTTCTACTGAGATAGAGAGCTTCTGAAAGATATTTGATTAGGAGTTTGGTTTGATAGCTTGTGAGGCCACTAGTACAAGATCACCCGCCACACAAGTTCAGAGGGAGTGTGCATTCCCCGCTACTAGCAGATCATATTCTAGCATTTGGTACATTGACAGTTGCACTTCCCACCACATGACAGGGGTCAAAGAGTACTTCTCAGAGCTTTCATAGGGTGATACTGATATGGAGGTAGTACTTGGTGATGAAAACATTGTTAGAGCAGTCGGTGTGGGGACATTGACATTTGATAGGGGTCCCAAACCTCCCTTGAAAGTGTCAGATGTTCTATATGTGCCTAGAATGAAGAAGAACCTGATATTCATCTTAGCGATTGAGGATAGAGGGTATGATGTGTTGTTCAAGAGAGGGTAGGTGCTTATATATCCTAGGGGAGCTAAAACTTCTTTAGTTAGAGAGATTGGTGTGTGCCATGCTAAGGTGTACAAGTTCTCATCCCAGCCCCTGATGGCATTGAGTAGCGGAACCTAAGACAAGACTGACAAAAGATCTAGCAGTTCAGAGTTGTGTGAGATTTGGTACTACACGATGGGGCACATGTATCATGGGGCCTTGAGTACATTGCGGGAGATCACCATTGGTGTGCCAGATTTTAGTTATGATCACCTTGATGTATGCAGAGGATGTTCTATGGGGAAGTTTTCCAGATCCCCTTTTCCCAGCAGTGACAACAGAGCGACCGGGATCCTTGACTTGATTCATACCTATGTGAGTGGTTGGATGTCTCATGTATCCTTGAGTGGCTATGAATACTATGATTTATTCATTGATGACCACTCCAGGAAGACCTGGATTTATTTCTTGAAGACCAAGAGTGAGGGCTTCAAGTGATTTCAAGAGTTCAAATCTCTTGTGGAGACCTAGATAGGTAGGAAGATCAAGGCCCTCAGGTCAGAAAATGGAGGGGAGTATACCCTTGGTGAGTTTGTTGATTTTTGTGCGAAGGCATGCATTATAAGGAAGTTCACAGTTCCTTACTACCCCCAGTAGAATGGGGTTGCAGAGAGGAAGAACAGATCCATTGCAGGGCCTACCAAAGCCATGATTCATGATCAGGGGTTACCTTTATTTTTGTTGGAAGAGGCCTGCAACATCGCTATGTACTTGTAGAAGAAGAGTCCACATCGTGCCTTCGGGAATGTGACTGTTAGGCCCCTATACTACTAGTGTAACCCCTTATTGTTATTAGTACAACCCACTTATTATATTGATGTACCCATGTAGTGCCCATATTGTTACTATTGTGCCCCATAGAAGCCCACTATTATTATTATTGTGCCCTTACATTATTATTGTTATGTCGGCTCTGATTATGTTATGACCCCCTTAGACTCCTATATATAGAAAGGAGGTCTTTTCATTTGTATCATCCAAGAATTGTTCATTTATGTAATGTAAAGGAGGTTTCCCCCTCGAAGAGGCTGAATTCTAACGCGTTGATCTATCTTT
>APFE030193888.1:9870-28863 GCA_000404065.3 Pinus taeda
GGCTGGAATTTTGTAATTTGTAAGGAAGTGTTGTTGGTTTCTCTTTGAGACATTGTATTGTTGGGTGATCTTGCTTTTCATGAGGTGAAGAGGGCTTTCATGCTGGGAGGATGATACTGGATCAAACAGCCAGGTTGTAATCCTCTCTTCTACTTCTATTATCAATAAAGCTATTTGAGTTTTCCTCCATATACTTGTGTACTTGTAAATCTTGTATTTCTGTATGCAATTGTATGGTTAATGTACTTCTGATTCTGCATTGTTTATGGTATCATAGATCTCTATGTTTGATGGTATTTTGTTGCTTTGCCTCTACAAGTGTTCTTTGAAGCGAGGCAAGTGAGAAAGGAGTGGCAAGCTCTATCAAAGGAGAGAGGGAACAAGCAAGGAGCCAAGTGAAGGATTGAGGTTGGTGCTCTCTGCTTTTCTCTTATCTATCATCCATAAAGGAAAACACAAGTTACTTTGAATTGTTTATTTCTAAGATAACTACCCATCTTAGTGGGACTAGAAGATCAAATAGACACTAGTTTTCCCAGAAAAAAATGGCAACTCCGCTAGGGAGCGAATAGCTTGTTTTTTTGTTACTATTGTTTGATTTATAAACTACAGACAGAGCCTGAAGTTAAGCCAGCTAGGCTTTGAATTGCCCTTTCTATGTAAGTGCAAAGTAGATCAATGCTGCTTCAGTCACTCTCTAGATTGGTTTATGAACTGAACATCTGACTTGCAAACATCCTAAGTGCCCTGGTGGTAGCTCAATAACCTCATAAGATCATACCCCTATACTTTGTTCTTACTGTCAATCATAAGCTCAACATAAGTCACTAAACTTAGCTGCAAATTGTGAGTGAAAACCAAACTTAGTTTCGTTCCCTGGTCCATCGCACTGTCTCTAACTGGCAGTCTGGATGCATCACACCTCCCATGTGTTGCAGGTGAGATGCATCCCTATTTCCCTTAAGGACAGGTGCGATCATTGAATGAAACTGTTTCCCTCTCTGGAATTTGTTTTCTTCTTCATTGCTTTTAGCTCTATTCAGTAGTTTTACTTCCTATGATCAGTATATCGTTGTTGAAACCTTCTTCCTTTACATTATTCAGCCTCCATTGATAAGGAATTGTGAATGTCTTTTATGTATTTTTTATCATTGACAGTCCTCCTTTACAAATAGTAGCTTAATCGAACTGTCGTCTTTTGATTCAAAAGTGTCGTAACTGTCATTGGGAGTCGACAAGAAGAGTGTCGTAAAGTCTTCCTCTTCTAGATAGTTGATTGTACTTTTTCCATTGTATTTGATTTGAATTTTCAATACTTGAAGTGTCGAAAGTAGTTTCCCATTCAAAATTGAAAGTGTCTTCATAGTCTTCCTTTCATTTTGAAAAGAAATCACTAAAGTGTCACTTTGAATAAAAGTAGTTCATATCTGTACATAGTTTTATTTTTGGAATTCTCACATTAAGGAAACAGAAAAAAAAAATACATGCAAGTGCATTTGCATTTAGACTGCATGCAGAACTTGATTTAGGAAAATTGCATTTAGTGTGTGCTCTCTGCTCTTTGTTGAAAGAATCATACTCTTCTTTCCTTAGTAGCTAGGATTTTCATTGCTAAAAGAAAGAAAATGACTATTTATCATTTTAGATTGCCTATTTAGGAATTTTACATCTACATCACGTGGTGAACCTTGAAAGGAAAACTTATTAAATAAGATCAACTATAAAATAAACCTCAATGAACATAAAAATGCTTTGGAACCTAATGCACAATGTCTAGAAGTCTAGGCTAGAGACGTATTCCAACGTCGTAAAACCTAGTAACTATCATTTTCATCGAAGGTTGGGTGATTCCTCCTCTTTGATATAACAAGTGTCAGTACGGACTTGTGCTCCCCGTACCATCGAGTATATATTGGGAGACCACAATAGGCTGATATCCTTTATTGTTAGGAAGCTGTGTGTGCTGCCCTATCGATCGCAAGGCACTTAACACAACATTCAGGAAGATTGACTACCATACGTAAAGTCCTTGGTGATTTCCCTTTAATTTACCACCAAGGTGTATATTGCAGTTTTGTGATTGGTTTGGTAATCCCTTTGTCTAGATTTCCAGAGTAGTCACTTTTGTTCCTTTTCGACTCCTTAAAAGAAGCAGTCCATCTGAGCACTTGTCACTTCAGGCTCATTAGAAATCAAAGGTGACTAGAGTCACCTTTAGCTTTTTCTCGACTCTTTAAAATTGAAAAAGCAAGTTGTGTCAAAGCGTCATAAAATTTATTTAATACGGAATAACATCCCTGTTCCCTCTTGATATTAGGTTGAGGTAATGGAGTCCACCAATCAAGGATTTCCCCTCGGGGGGAATCCTAGTCCTTTCTCTTCTTGGGGAGATATTGGTGCTCCATACATGGCTACATTGTCCCTTCCAGGAATCATAATTGGCCTACCTGTATGGCTATTCTCAACCTCTATCGTTCAAAACACTGTAATTCCTCAGCAATAGAATCAGCAACCAGATGATATTGGAGTTGCTCCTTCACCTTCTACTTCATTTGTTTCTCCCTCTCCTTCTTCCTCTTCGCTTAGTGATGCTAGTGATACTAAAAACCAAGTAACTGAGAAGAAGAAGAAAGGGAAGGATAAGAAGAAGAAGTAGTCAGTAAAGCAAGGGGGAAACCATGCATCGTCCAGTGAAAATCCACACACCGCACCTTCCAAACCCAAATCTCCATGCATAATTTTCAAAGGAAACCACTTTCATCAAGATTGCCCTTGAATTTTGCGGATCTTGAGAGACTGGTCTTCCTGCTTGCACCATCCACTGTCCTCAACCTCTATCGATCATGTTGAAAACTCACCATTGGCTAGTGGAAGTGAAGTCAATGGACAAAGGAATATCTATATTTCCTTGTAGGTTGTACGGAGGCAATCATGCCCTCCACCATTGTCCTTTTTTGGATGAAGCTAAAAGTGTCTTGGATAACTGTCCTGCTTCACCGCAGCAACTTTTGCCTGGATACAGGAAACTCTTACCAAGTCCATTGCTAGTTGAAAATCCAACTGACATACCTCTGTTGTCGGTTGAAATGCCTATCATTAAAGATAAACCCTTTGAGTCCACACCAGACCAAAGTCAATAGGTTGAGACGGTAGTCGACCTAGTCTTTCCTTCAGAAGGTCCACCTTCAAATTATATAGTCTCCAAAGAGAATGAGAACTACACCGTTCAAATTCTTTTTGTTAACATAGAGTCTGATGAACATGGGGACAATCTACCCATTCCTTTACCACAGGATGGAAGTTCCCCATTTTAAGAGATTCATCGAGCCATTTATTTGGTCCCTCCTCCAAGCAATCTAGTCATTTCCTTTGATTGGAATCTACTAGCAAGACCCCACCTTCCATCTAATGTACCATTCTGAATCATAGTACAAGTTTACAAAATATTCATGTCTGGCACTATCATAGATGAAGGGGCTTCTGTGAGTATCCTTTCCTCAATTGCTTGGAAAGCACTTGGTTCGCCATCACTTCTACTTGAGAATCGAAATTTGTCAGGCTTCAACAAAGGAACCAGTCAACCATTAGGGATTCTTCCAAATTTGCCTATAACTTTGAGAAGGAAAACTGTTCACTTGAACATGATGGTAGTCTAAGGGCCACTAGATTACAATCTACTCCTTGGGCATGACTACGTTTACAACATGGGAGCTATTGTTTCCTCACTCTTTAGGGTGATGTGTTTCCCGTATGAAGGAAAAATGGTGCAACTTGTTGACCAGCTTTCAATTCTTGAGTTGAACATGGCTACGAGTCAAATGCCATCCCTAAATTATCTCTTTACACAAGGAATTTCTCTTCAACATCTAGTTCATCCACCTAATTACCGCGAGTAATTCGGTGAATGTAACAAAGCTTAGGGGGCATGCAACTTGGTCTGCTTCGGTAGGCGAACCCAGATGAAAAAACAAATTTCCTTGTAGGTTATATGACTAGTCTAAAATGCCATTTCCATGTAGGATATGGGATCATTTTGGAACAAGATCTCCTCACACGTTATGTGATTGGAAGCTCACACCATTCACCTTTTTCTATTTCGATTGGTAGAGCTGAGGAAGTGTTTTTGTCTGCTCCATAGATGAAATGATCCTGCTTAAATGCAGGAACTTCCATAATGATCCTGCTTAAATGCAAAGCTTTTTTATGCAAGTGAAAAAGCGACCAGCATAACTCTAACCTCGCAGTATTTTAGCCTAACTTTTAGTTCAACTACTTAAGTTAGGTGATTGGTCTAATCCACCATTCACCGTTGTCGACGGCCCTGACAAATCATAGGAGACGTTTTTTTCTAAAACTATCCCACCTAAACTCAGTAGTTCATTAACTCTTAGTGTAGTTAGTTCTGTAGTTGGTCATTTCTAGCCTGAATACAAAAGGCGATGAGCAAAGTCTCGCATGGGGCAAGCTCACTAAAAAATGAACCCACTAATGAAGAGACATCTTTAAAATATGACTGGCATGAGCAGTGTTACCATAGGGTTCCAGCTCGTTAAAAAATAAGCCCACCACAAGCAGTGTTACTGCAGGATTCAAGCTCATTAAAAAATAAACCCGGAACTGAGCATAGTTTTGAAAGATTCAAGCTCATTAAAAAATGAATCCACCCTTGGTAAATAACCTTTGTGATCACATTGCTATTAGCGTTTTGAGCCTTGGTCATGTTCTTACCGTCACATCCACTCTTTTAGCCGATCATACACCTCCACTTGATTTTTTACCCTTTTGAGGAACAACTGTGATGAGTGATTCTGTTAGCCACCCTTGTTACATTGCCATGTTTGAGAGAAGTTCCAAACTTACCTAGAACCAGTTGCTGCCATAAAATACCACTCGTTCCTAAAAAATGAGTTTCTTTTAAGCTCTTTTTAGACTCATAAAATATGAAAAGATTGTCGAGCTACTAGCCTTTCCAGCTCGTTAAAGTAAAGGGAAGCGCCATCCCTCCTCTATATTTTAATAGTTTTGGACCTGAGGGATCATTACACAAAAAGATCAAGTGCTTGTCTTGTTCGGCTCACTAAAACTATCGAAAAGTCATCCCTTTTGTATTATTTTATACTTTTTCAGACTTAAGGGATTATGCCATGAGAAAGAACTACTAGAGTTTCCTTTTCGTCTCTTTTCAAATTCTCTAAACATGAAAAGGACCAAGTTGTCATTGTCATTAAACTCGTTAAAACAATAGCGACAAAATTGTCCACCCGGACAAGAGCGAGTTTCACTGTTGTTGGGCTCGTTAAAACATAGCGACAGGCTTTCCTGAAGGGGAAATTATAGAATAAGCATATGTTATCCTCCTCAAGCTTGACAAAAATAAAGAGGTACTGGTCAGCAATGACTGGGGAAAAAGGGGAAGAAAACTTGAAGAACTTGGTTGGTAGCCGGTCGCTCTTGAACATGACACTTTCACTACGTCACCATGATTGAGTCGGGGTGGGTTGTTTTGTTCACCATCACCATTGGTCCCCCATACCATCCATGGGGTTAACACTACCGATCCATCATAGTGTCATCGATATGTTCAAGAGAAGTCACTCAGATAATTCACCAACCCATCTAATGCCTCATCCACTACAATGCTTTCACTCTCCATTTTTCATGACCTCCATTACTGAACCTTGTATCATCAAATCGTTTTCACCTCCAGAAAATCATTTGCTTCATTTCATGTTGTAGATGTGGGATTCATTAAGGCCCTCCTATGACAAGTCACTTCTTGTCAACATCAGCTCATTATCCAAGAAGTTGACTTAGGAGCAACTCTTTCAATACTTTGAAGCTTACATGCCTCAATGGTAAGTTTCTCACTTCTGGCGATAGGTTTACATCAATGGCCTTTGACCAAAAGCTTTTGCGTGGTGTTCGACATCATATCCTATATTCACACCACGTGAATTGTACTGTAGTACCTTGAGGGTGATTATCAGTATCAGTGATTCCTCTCATGCTTGTTAATAGATTACATCATTGACTGGTAATCAGGCGATGTCTTTCCATGTTTGACTTCAAATCATCTTTTCACACGGATTGACTTGTACATCAGGCGAAGATTGAACGAGTTTGAAGACCTCGGATCTAGTTTCATCCATCTACGCTACGATATATTAAGGAAAATAAAGACATCAAATGTACACCATAGTTACACAGATGATCATCCAAGCTAAGCGATGATGGCTCTACAAGAATCATCAGTCTGCAACACAAATGGTTGTCTGTCTTGTGTACATGAAAATTAATTTATAAAGCTGAGCATGAGAATGCCCACCTCAGCTAGATCATGAAAATAATAAGAAGATAATGTATTGTATTGTATTTTATATAGGTCACCTTCCAGTTCAAAAAATCTCATATCCTCATGATAAAGCATTTCACCTGACATCAGAATATTTATGACCTCATGCTTTACGGGGCAACTATTCTAGACATATTTGGGCACTGCAACCCCAATCACATATGTTGATAAACCAAGAGCTCTTAAATTGCTAAAAGTGTTGTTTCACCCTAAAGGATCATGGTCAACTGATTACATAATTTCCTAGAAGTTCCACCTGAAAAACCACACAAAACTAGCCAAAACTGGACCATACAGACTGCTTCTTGGTCAAGGTGTGATGCATCTCACCTGCAACACATGAGAGGTGCGATGCATACTGAAAAGGCCTTCTGTAGAGTGTAATGAGTGAGAGTAGACAAATGGTAGAGACAGTTTTCTAAGTGGAAACCTATAGAATCTTCTAGAAACTTCTCATATGACACTTGCCTCTCTGAATTCGCCTAGGGATGAGTAAGAGATCATGAAATCTCCAAGTAGAACTAAGAACTATCAGTGAAATGAAACTAATCAAAAACCCAGAAGCTGACTCACCCTTCTGTGAATATCTATAAATGGATTCCTCATCCCAAAGATCCAGAGGCTGGAATTTTGTAATTTGTAAGGAAGTGCTATTGGTTTCTCTTTGAGACATTGTATTGTTGGGTGATATTGCTTTTCATGAGGTGAAGAGGGCTTTCATGCTGGGAGGATGATACTGGACTAGATAGCTAGGTTGTAATCCTCTCTTCTACTTCTACTATCAATAAAGTTATTTGAGTTTTCCTCCATATACTTGTGTACTTGTAAATCTTGTATTTGTGTATGCAATTGTATGGTTAATATACTTTTGATTCTGCATTGTTTATGGTATCATAGATCTCTATGCTTTGATGGTATTTTGCTACTTTGCCTCTACAGGTGTTCTTTGAAGTGGGACATGTGAGAAAGGAGTGGCAAGCTCTATCAAAGGAGAGAGGGAAAAAGCAAGGAGCCAAGCAAAAGATTGAGGTTGGTGCTCTCTGCTTTTCTCTTATCTATCATCAATAAAGGAAAACACAAGTTACTTTGAATTGTTTGTTTCTAAGATAGCTACCCTTCTTAGTGGGACTAGCAGATCAAATAGACACTAGAATTCTTGGAAACAAGATGCTTGGGATGATCAATTCTTTTCCGAGAATAATCAACTAAAACATCCAATTAGGCTTTGATAACATGTTTGATATCATGAAAAGCATATGACATGGCCCGCTGAAAGGTAGCTCCAACATTTTTAAGGCCAAAAGGCATCTTCTTATATGAAAATGTACCCCAGGGTCAAATAAAAGTTGTGTTATGTTGATCTTCTAGACGAATAGTGATTTGATTATAACTGGAAAATCTGTCCATAAAAGAGAAAATCTTGTTACCCACACACTCATCGATAATTTGATCAATAAATGGTGTGGGGTAATTATATTTAGGACAAGCCTTATTCAAGTCCATAAGTCAATGCACACACGAATCATTCCTTTCTTCTTATCAATGGGGACTGGATTTGAGACCCAATCAATTAAAGGAACGGGGTATATGAAACCCACCTTAAGAAACTTTTCAACCTCAGCTTTGATAGCTACTGCTTTTCTAGGGTTTACTGGTTGAAGCTTCTAGCAAATAGGTTTTTCATTTTCATATGTGTTGTTCTCTTGCTGGACTATAGTTGGATCTATACCAGGCATTTCTTCATAAGACCAGGCAAGCACGTCTCGAAACTCTTTAAAGAGATCAATATAAGTTCAAATTTTTTCACGGGAACAATCAACTCCAATGAAGACATTCTCAATAATGTTGGGATTCATAGAGATGTTCATTGGAATTTTTTTTGAAATGACAAACATGTTACTTTCAGCCAAAAAATGTGGTTGAGCCAAAGGATTTAAAATTGTGTGAACATAACCAGTAGATCAAGGAATGGACAAGCTTGATTCTACTTCTCACGAATCACAGGGGAAATATGAATGATGATGCAAATCATCCCATGGTCTGTCAATACCCGTCATTGATTCTAGAATTGCTTCTTCATATGGCAAAACAATATCTAGGCAATCCATGGAAAAATTTGAATCTAGAGTCTAGGGCGGAGCCACATGCCCATGCATTGCCCTTGGCTGAAAAAGGAGTAGGATCAGAGTCAACAATGTTAACTATAAATTGATAATAAATTTCAGATGCAGACATAGGAAATGCCATTTCACCCACTTTACCCTCATATAATGTGGTGGTAGAAGAGGGTAAGGACCAAGGATTTGAAAAATAATGATTTCTAAAGAACTCTCTTGGACAAGGTTCCTTGGAAGATGAAATAGAATTAATTCGAGGAATAGGAGCAAGAAAATCAAATGCACCCATTAAGAAAGAGTACATCCCAACTCCTAGATTCTCAATAGTCTACATAGGATTTCTTACTAAGGGAATAATAGATTTATAATATGCATTGGATTCACCCGGAGAATAATTCGTCTAATCAACTGTTACAATTCTCCCTTCATGAGGAAAATATAGGATGTGTAATAACGATGATACAATAGCATCCATCTCGTAAATCAAATTTCTTGTCAATAGGAGATTGTAATCAAAATTTGCATCAACTGTTTCTACTTTGATATTTACAACCTTGCCCTCAACACAAATGGGAAAGGTTCGAATAATCCCATGTGGCCTATGAGAATGACCATCAAATGTTGTTAAGAGAGTAGGTGATGGAACAGCCTGAGGTGATCCAATAGCCTTGCAACATGATATAGACATTACACATGTGGAAGTTCCCTCATTAACTACGGTATGAAAGATATTGAACTTTTAGTATGTATACCTGATTTGAAAATCCATATGATGCGAGAGTCTCTTCTTGACATTTGACATGTCGAACGTAAGAACAAGAGAGTTTTTTGGATCTACCGCTTCAATCGTAGTGAGAAAATCACTCCTTTGTGTTAGGCACAACTAGAGTACCTCTAACACTGACATGGCACAAGGCCTCTGAGCCAAATATTATACAATGGAGTAGTGCTGAGCTGCCTTTGCTTTGGGGTTGATTGTCGAACATTTTGTGGATCCTTTCAGCATCCACGGTATAGACTCAACTACAGGCCTCTCGATATGGAGTGGCTCTGAAACATCAAGAGTAGTCTTGGCCTTAGATGATTTTGGTCAGCATAGTCATGTGACCATTTAGAAATGTCAATATGTGAACTAATCATATAAATATTGGATGGATTTTTCCCTCCTGGTTACCCCCATTGGGGGTACCAGTACTAGCTTTTGTGTCAGCAAAAAATTGATGCCCTTGGGGAAAAGGGTTAGTTAGCATAACCCAAGAGCTAGAAGACCCTTGATGAACTAACAAGCAATGAGCATCCTAAATATTTAGGCAAAGATGAGTCAAATGGTCACCATTACATAAATTGCATGGAAGCTTCACTTTCTTCTTGGACTCTGTTTTACCCCCCCCCCAGCATCACTACCGTGATTATTTTCTTTACCCTTCTCATCCTGATTTTTTTTCTTAGCACATCCTTTCATCTTTCCATTGGATTGTTGGTTTCCTTTGGAGTTAGAAAATTGAATGATGTTGATAGACGAACATTGAGAAGGCATGGGCACTAATGGAAATGGCTAAATAGAAGTTGTCTGCAAAAACAGCTGTTGCAATTGATTTTGCAGGTTAGTCATGATGTTATCAATTGATCCAACTAGCCCGTAGGCATGGGGACTTTACTTTTTCTTGGCTAGATGAACCTTAGATCTAGGAGCATCAGGAAAAAAATTCTCAAGAGTCCCAAATTGAGAATATATGAGTTCTAGTTGCTAGGCTCTAAAAATTGCATGTTCTTCAGTGAATACATCAAAGAGCGATACATCCGTAGATATTTCATGTTGCAAAGATTTGAGAAACCATTCAAAAAGGAATTATTTTGGAATACCAACTTTAATAAGCCTCTTCCTTCTCCTCCATTACTGGATATGATCATAAATATGGGTTGCCTTGTCTTGGTGGAAATTAGTAAAGAGTGCATTTCCAACATCATAACAAATGGGCAATTGAAAATGGTTTTAAAATATGGTAGCCAAGTCACCAAATGAAGTGAAGGTGCCCCTTGGGAGTTCAATATACCGTTTAGTCGCATTCCCAATTAGGGTACGTTGAAAGAGCCTCAACCTGATTAAATCATCTATCAGGGAGTTTGACAAACACCATAAATGGAAAGTGGTTATACGGTCACCTGGATCTTCACTATTCTTCCCTTTGAATTTTGGTATCTTTGATGGAATTTTGGCTGGAAATGGAGGCCAAGATGCATTATATCGTATAGGATCACTAGTCTACTTTGATAGATCTGACAAGTTTAAAGTTGTCAGGAAAGGTAAGTGAAGAGGACCTTGAGGATTCCACCCAGTCTAGGTAGAATTTCAAATGTTCTGAAAAGAATATCCTAGATTTGTGAAGGCACTATGTTAACTAAAGTAATTTGTAGAAATGCCTAAACCATAAGGAATACCTTGTGGCCTAGAAACATTCAGAGTTTGTCCAACTCCTGCTAAAAAATTGCAATATCTAATGAAATTTCCCCCTAGTGAGGTATTAAATGGAGCACAGATCCCTTGGTAAGGGTTCCATGCATTATCAAAGGGATAAAAACTCTAAAATAAACTCATGGAGGAGTACGATATATTCTCCTATTGGTCGAAAGAGAACCGATTACCAACTCCCAATCTGCTAACATTTGGCTTAGTCCATCGTTGGTCCTAGAGATGGGTTAGAATGTGCTATATGACCACTCCAAAAAGGGAAATCCTAAAAATAAGTTGACCCACTCACCATCAAAGTCATATATGTGGAAGCATCGAATGGAAATGTTAAGGGAACTGAAGAAATTGTGTTGGTAGGCATTCCAAAGAGGAAAGAACTAGTGTTGGAGGCAAACAATTGGGTTCCCCCACTCAAAGATTCAATGGAGGTAGAGCCAAAAATTCTAGTGTGAGGAGTGATTGAAGGTATGTAAATTGTACCTCCTCCTTGTACTGAGATACAATTTTGTACACTAGTAACACTCATATTTGAAACCATGCTCGCACTAGTGAAGGAAAAGACTAATATAGACCAAAGCTCAAAGGGTTGTGGGTCAGAGTCTCAACTATAATAGAACATATGGATAATCAGGAGGGAGAGGAGAAGAAGGAGACAATGGAGACTCAGGGAGTTCTTCAACCTCTATAATGTCTTCTAATTGGAAGAGGACTCTATAAAGGATTGGAGCGTTGCTCTCCAAATATCAACTTACTTATCTCTATTCTATAAATCAATAACTTGAACTAGAGGATCAATATCCATTATGTATGCTGCCACTGACTGAAAATCAACAATAGAATTTCTCCTATGCCTTCTGGAAGAAGGCTCGACACTCATAGGTGAAAGGCCAAGAAACCTCCTAGACCAATGAACTGGTTGATTAGCCACTTTTAATTATTTGAAGAGAACTAATTAAAGAATCCAAAAATTCATAAAGCTATGGAAAAGTAGGAGAAAAGATCACTCTCTAACAAATTCCCTAGAAGATATAATCAATCAAGAAACTTCCAAGTATTTTTTCTCTAGGTGATGAGGTCCAGACACCAAAATGCAAGAAAGTGAAATCAAGGATGTTCCGAAGATAGTATGGGATAATGATGGCCCAGGCCTACCAGCGAAGGTAACAAAACATTTACGGTGACCTCCAAATAAAATCCTTTTCTAGTTCGAGCACCCAAGCTTTGCAAGGGTACCCTCCAAATGTACTAATGAACGCGATGCAATGTTTGCCTAAGGTGTCGCGGGATTCCCCTGCGTACTAACCTATGTGGTCCATAGGAATAGAAACTATGGACACCAAGTGAGATGAAAATCCAAGCAGAACAGTCTCAAGGTGGCATCCAACAAGTAGGAGAAGGGGTATATCTCTTCCTTATCTTTACTCTCCCTTGTCCTTGACTCCCAGTCACGGAGCTTTCCCAGTCTCTCTAATGACACTAGATTTCGCTCATTATTCAAAATCTATGTTTAATAGTTTGAGTGGCCTTGGAGAGTTGACTCTCCACTCACCTATTCCAAAGCCCTAGAGAGCTATACTTGTTGGTGTAGTTACTGAGAACTCATAAAATGTTCTAGTTCTTTTTAATTAAGCGCTTGATTTTAAAGAGTTGTTCTTTAGGTCACGAGTAAAATGAGAGTGAAACTTATGGTGTTTTGACACAAAAGAAATTAATAGAAACCTATCTATATGAAAATGAAACTATTTTTCTTCAATGAAAATAGATTTCTATGAGGTTCTACAAAAAAAAATTATAAAAGAAAAAAAAAATTAGAAACATGCTTCACACACTCAAAATTTAACAAAAAGACTAAAACAATTACAATGCAAACTAACTTCATGAAAACTATAATGATGATGCAATATTCTATGGATGGTTATACAATAAGAAAACGTGTTTATTCACAAGATCAATAGGAAAACTTGACTAGAAGAAGGGAATAAATTCAATGAAAATCATCCTTTGAAACCAAGCAAAACCAAACGAAAAAAGTTCACAATTTCTAAAAAAATACTGAAAAGAAAAAGAAAGGGAAGAAATATCTTTTTGTCTTTTTCAATTTTAAAGAACCCAAACAAGTTTTTTGAGAACAAAAAGACTACTAAAATTCCAAGACTAAAATCAAGCATAAAGAGTCCCAATATTTGTGAGTTATGCACATCATTGATATATTGAAACTTGAAATGACAAAGGACCACACACTTGCATAGATTAATCCGAATAGTAGTATAAATGAATTCAACAAACCAAAAGAACATCAAGAAAGACTTTTGAGATTGCCAAAGAGGCACTCAAAGACCATGAAAAACAAAATACATCAACCGAAAAAGGAAAACAAAGCAAAGCAATCTGAAAATTGGGTTATAAACACAACTACAACTAGTTTCTAATTCTGCAAAGTTAGAACAACCAAGAATTTCTACAAGAAGCCTTGAACCCAATGCCTAATTGAAACTTTACTCAAAAATAAACCCCTAGGTTAACTAGGTTTTTTAACAAGAAGAAGATTAGAAATTGAAAACTTGTGATGAAGAAGAGCTTCACTGATAGTGAGTGACCAGAAAAGAGCAAAAAACCACCAAGCAAATATCTTAACTGGGCCAAATATTTTGAAAATTTAATTCAAAATAAGGTATACACGACTGTGTAAAGACACAGAAGCCTGTATATGAAACTAAATTAGAGGAAAATAATGTATACGTGAGTTTATTTGAAGAAACTAGCATGCATACACTATTGTAACCTCTGAGAAGTGCCTATATAAATATCAATGAAGAAAAACAAAAAATTCAGGCCTAATCCAAAATATTAGACTTGATGCCTAGGAAGAAAACAAGCCACACACACTGTAAAAACAAGAAATCAATCAAGCAAGCCCTGATCAAGAAGAAAGAACCCAATCTAGAAAAAACCAGAATGCTTTCCCCAACGGAGTCGCCAATTCTATTACAGGTAGAATCACCCTAGGGTCTTGGGTTGAGAACCCCAACAAAGCGGAGGGAATATAGCATAAAGGGACATTCAAATAAGTAGTTCTAATACTTAAACTATTGAGGTAGGAAGAAGAGGTATTATTGGGAGGTCCTACATTTGAGGTCATTTCGGTAGGTTCCAAACCCTCTTCTTCTTCAAATACCTCAAAACCTATAACTCATTCAAGTAAAGCATATACAACAACAGTAATAGAAAGCATGTTCATCATATATATATTAGTTCATATAAGCATGTAAGAAAACAAATTAATGTGAGATTTCATAAGAAAATCGTAACATAGATTCATGCATAAAGACCATAATCATCAAGAACATGACAACACCTCTTTATTAATGTAAGATAAAGAAAATACGGAAGAAATACAACCTCAGTCATCCACCAGCTCCAAGCGAAACCTTCCTCCGGATCTGACGTGCCCAAGCCTCAACAATCCTCCCACATAGGTATACACAAGGATGTCATGAAGGGATGATGGATAGATTAAGAAGTAAACAAAGGTTTCTTATGATTTGGGAGTGCAGAAGGCAAAGGGATATGTTCAAACTTGATCAGGGATGTAATCAACTATAATATCAATATATAATATTTTTTCCCCCTTTAGGCATTCCCATGGAGGTTTATTTATGCTTCTCCAAATTATTATTTTTTTCAGTTGGGGAACAGTTGGGCCATGGGCTATAGTAAATGGGTAATAGGTCAAACCCATAAAATTTGCCTGAATTAGAGGAGATTATATATATTTTTAATGTTTTAACAAATATATATGGGTTTGGTATAGACTGACCTGTGTGTACATGCACTTTATACAGGGAAAAATCACGTATAGGATTTAAAACTTGTTTTTTAGAATTTGGACTGAGTTTGGAAGGGAAGGGTTGCCCTAAGCCATATCACAGAGCATAAAATCTACCAAGGGTGGTAAATGGTGCTGTAACATAGTTGAATCAAGTTGTCAAGAGCATGATTAGGTGTTCTTAAGTGTTGTAGTAACGCTTAGACAAGTTTGGCAAGTTAGGCCCCATTTCCATAATGACATCTTGGAATTTGGGTCATGTATAGTAACTTCAAGGTCATGTTTACCCTGGTGAGCTTGTAAAAGATGGTAAATGTGTTGGAGGGTGTTATAAAGTGGTATCAAAGTAGGTTCACATCACTAGACCTTAGGGAAAAAGAATATTTCTATTGATATAGATCTACATATGTTTATATGTTATCATGCATCCATGGAAATAATTTTATTATTAATGTTGTTCTATATTCTTGGTTCATGCGTGTACTTATATGTTCTTGATATTATTATTATGCATCACGCTAATATGGACTGATCTGTGCATATGAACTAGCCATATGAATAGTGAATTGAGGTAATTCTTTGGATTATGATTTTATTCATGTAACAATGGCATATTGCAGAAGAATAGAATGTGAAGAGATGAAGAGAAAACTAGTGGATTACAGTTCATACGAATCCCTATATAGGTAAGGAGAGAAATTAGCGGGATGGGAGAATTCAATTGAATAGCAGGGAGTGGCAAACTCTCTTGATCTAGTAGATACATCAAGAAGTGTCAAGGCAAATATCATATGTTGCAAATCAGATAATGAGCAGTTGATTGAATCTTGTGAAAGGTTTACTAAAGCTCAAGAAAAACAAGCCAAGGTTAATGCATGTATTCTCCAAAACCTTTAATGTTTGCAGAAGAAGGGACAACTAGGGACCGGTCGTGGATATAGGTAGGAAGAAAGGACTAACTCTGTAGATGGAAGAACATCTCTAAGAAGGTACATGATGGATAGGGATGATATAATAAAGAGTAGAATACTCTTGGATACACTTGAAAGGAGGGATAGTATGCACAAATTTTATTATAGCTTTACATCTAGGAGACATCATCACCATAACTGCTATCATCATTATAGGAGGATTGAGAGGTGGTACTTTATAGAGGAATTCAAGACAGGAAAACCTCCTTATTTTTATGGAGAGATGACTAAGACAAAATATATAGAAGCATGGCTTCTTGGAATGAGGAAATTATTTAATCTTCACTATTACTCAGAGAATATGAAAGCAAATATAGCCACCTTCAATCTCAAAGGAAAAGTCGATATCCAGTGGAAAGATGTTAGGCATGCTAGAGGCATCATGGAAGAGGAGCTAATTTGAGAATAATTTGGAACTATCTTTAGGAAGAAGTACCTATCTAAGAGGTATTATGATGAAAAGGAAAAAGGAATTCTATGAGCATAGGATGACCAATGTGTTATTCCCATACTTGCATAAGTTTGTGATTATTTATGTTGACGATATATTGGTATATTCAAAGAATGAGGAAGAGAATGTAAAGGATCTAGCAATGGTATTGAGGTTGTGGAGAGAGCATAAGTTGTATTCCATTCTTATCAAATGTAGCTTATTTTAATATTAGATTCATAATTTTGTACATTTTATTTCCAAGGAGGGGATAAAACTGGATCTGGAAAGCATTAAGGCTATCATGGAGTGTCCAACTTTGAAGAATGTAGATGAGGTCAGATCATTCATGGGACTAACAGGTTATTACAATATGTTCATCTGGAATTTCTCTAGGATTGGTTATCCTATGACATCTTTGTAAAGGAAAGGAAAGATATGTGAATGGACTACGAAGTGTGCAACTAGTTTTGATCAGTTGAAGCAATCTCTTACCAATGCTCCATTTTTTAGGATTGTAGATCTTGATAAGGATTTTGCGGTTTGTAAAAATGCTTGCAAGGAAGGACTTGGTGGAGTCATGATGTAGGAAGGGCAGGTGGTTTTCTATGAATCATTAAAGTTGAATGAGCATGAGAAAAATTATGTGACTCCCAATCTTGAGTTGGAAGCTATCATTCATGGACTGAAGATGTAGAGACATTATATCCTTGCAAGGAGGTTCATCTAGATGAGTGATCATAGTGGAGTGAGGTACTTTTTTGACTAACCTAATATAAATGCAAGGAAATATAGATGGTAGGATACTCTCAGTGAGTTTGATTTTAAGATCAGATACATCAAAGGAAAAGAGAACTAGGTCGTGGATACTCTTAGTAGGGGAGTGTTGGTAAATAATATTTCAGTGAAAGAGACCTTTGTCGACGCGTTTCGAACCAACTAGTGTGGTTCATCGTCAGGACAACTTGTCCTAACGATGAACCACACTAGTTGGTTCGAAACGCGTCGACAAAGGTCTCTTTCATGTGATTTATGCCGAAGCTCTTCTTATAACTATGATGAATCACAGAAGCCTCAATTCTACAATATTTCAATGGTGAGCCATTATGGGGCATATTTGAAACAACAGATCTTACATGAAGGGCAACATGATGAGAGGTACCACCAAATGAATCACAGATTGTAGCAACAGTGTGAGGGTGATAGAGATGAGTAGTATCACCTCATATTAGATGGCTTGGTTAGATTCAGGAGCAGGATCTATATGCATGAAAATGGTGAATTAGATAATATTACCTTTAGGGAGTTTCATGTCAAGCCATGTTTAGGCCACCCAAGATACCAAAAGACCTTGACAACTATCAAGAAGTTCTAATATTGGCCTAATTTGAAGAAATAGGTGGATGTGTTTATTGCTAATTTCTTAAACTGTCAATAGGTGAAAGTTGAATGAAAGCATCTAACCGATTTTTTGCAGCCTATTATGATTCCACAATGGAAATGGGAGGTTATTTCCATGTATTTCACTGCAGAATTTATGAGGACATCAAGGAAGAATGACTCCATCATGGCGGTGGTTTATAGGTTCATCAAGGTAGTTCACTTCATTGTAGTCAAGTCTACTAATTCAACTAGAAAAGTGGCTCAAGTATTCAATAAGGAGATATTGAGTTTACATGGAGTTGCCAAGAGGATTATATTAGATAGAGATTCCATGTTCACTTCCATGTTTTGGAAGGAGTTCTTTCCATGCTTAGGAACAACATTAGCCTTTTGTATAACTTATCATCCATAGATATATTGATAGATAGAGAGGATTAACAACATAATTGAGGATATGTTTAGGATACATGCCATGCATCAACAAATAAAGTGGGAGGAGTATCTTCCACTGGTGGAGTTTTCTTGTAATAATGGGTATCAAGAATCCTTAAAGATGAGTCCTTTTGAGACTCTCTATGGGAGGAGTTGTAATACTCCTATCAGTTTGATTGATCTAGTGAGTAGGGTGTTGGTTGGACTAGATATATTAAGAGAGATGAAAAAGAGGATGCAAGATACCAAGAATAATCTGAAGTAAGCACAAGATAGATAGAAGAGTTATGCATATCAACATAGGATATTCAAAGAATTTTAGGTTGCAGAGCATGTGTGCTTTCATATCAATCCAAAGAAGAGCTCCTTAAAGATTGGGTCATGAGCCAAGTTGGCACCTCAATATTATGGGCATTTGGAGATCCTTCAAAGCATTGGACCGGTGCCCTATAAACTTGTCTCCATCAATGAAATTCCATGATTTTTTCCATGTTTCATTACTTAAAAGGTATTATTAGTCTATATTTGTGATCGAACCAGAAGGAGAGTTTTAGCTAGAGCCACAACACATCCTACAACTGAAGAAGCTCATGCTCTGGAACTGAGCAATAAAGGATGTTAAAGTGTAGTGAAGCACTTTGGGCTTGGTGAAGCTACATGGGAGATGGATGATCATATGTGGGAATTAGATCCTTCTTTATTTGTTGGTTGAACCAAATGTTCTTTGGTATATGTACATATATATGTGTATGTTTGTGTCATTGTAAATATTGTATCAAGTTGTGTTTATAAAGCTCTAATAAGTAGTATGTTGTTGTAAATACTACATTGATTTGTGTTTATAAAGCTCCATAAGTAGTATGTTTTCATGTTTTCAATAGCTTGTTTGTCATCAGTGTCATAGAAAAGTAGGAATGGTGTTCCCCCAAGGGAGAGGGTTTTGTAACAACCTCAGATTAAGTTTCCATGTAAATAAATCAAACCAAGGTCATGGGACACGTATTGCAAGAAA
>APFE030193893.1:4454-99150 GCA_000404065.3 Pinus taeda
CCATATCTTGGCTGAGGCCTCTCTCACTCACCATGATACTCATTATCTTCCCCCTAGCAGCAAACCCAAGAAATTTTGAGAATTTTGAGGCATTTTTGGCATTTTTGGGAATTTTACAGGTTTTGGCCATTTGAGTGGTCTCACCCCGTGCGCGACCAGTCATGAGGACAGCTCAGAACGAGGAAAACTCTACATTTTTGGAATTTTCATGCAAAAATACACTTGCCTATGGAAGGGTTTCAAATTTTATGAAGATTTGGGCTCCCAAAAGCTCAAAATACATGCAAATTTTGACTTTCTGCCCCTTTTTTGAGTTGCAGAAAGCTGCCTTGGGAGAAATAACGTTTGAGGGGTCAAATCAACTCCAAATTCAGAAATTCTAGTGGGGTTGGAAATTAGACTCACATACCTTTCCAATGAGCTATCTTGCACCTGATTTGGACACCAGGAAGGCCCTCAAACAGAGCTGTCAATGCGCACGACCAGTCAAAGTGAGGGGTGCGACCACTCAGGGAAATTTCACTGTTTTGACCAGTTCGGCCAGCAAAACACTGTTTTTACTTTGGTTGACTTTTGAGGCATGTAAATGATGGATTTTTGTGTAATTTTCATGGCACTTAGATACTTTTACTCTCCTTGAACACTTCTAGAAGTTTCCTTGATGTAAATGGTAAATATTTAATGCATGGATAGGTTTTCTAATTTATAGAGGCAAGTTGTTTTGACTGCCTATTTTGTAGTGCTTAGTTTAGAAGTTGTTCAAACTACTCCTAGAAGGATGAGCTCGACCCCTAGAGGCAAGGGAAGAGGTTGGCTTGCCTATATTATGTATTTTCTTAATCATTTTCAGGGGTTGGAAGGTTGGACTCTTGAGGGAGAAGCTCCTATTGTATATTTTACTTGTATCTCTGCAATTTGAGGAAAAGGAAGACCAGGGTTTTGCAGACCTCATTGGGATTCTTGTGGACTCTTGTGTTGATGGTGTGTTCTCTTATTGTAATTGTAGTGTGTTTATGTGTTCCATATCTTTCTTTACTGCAGCTTATTAAACAAATGAAGTGATAAAGTTTGAATTCATGCTTGCCATGCTCAGCTTTCAAATTTGTTTAATGTTTATGTTTTCCACTGTCTAGAGAGGATTCAAAGTCATTGTTTGCACTCTTTAGCTTCTCTTTTTTCTTCCTTGATCGTTCATCTCAGCTAAAGGCATCAGCACAAACTCCTACCTTGCCCAAAAGACCCACCTGCAAAACCTGAGCTCAATCCCCGCACCCTGAATTGCACTCCCTCCAATTGCCACCAAAAACCCCAAAAAACCCCCAAATCAACTTTCAAATCAGTTTACTAGCCTAATATCTGTGTTACCTTGATTGGTCATCTCTTCCCATTGAAAATTTAACGAGATTGACCGGAGAGAGCCTTCTCATACCCCGTAGGGCTAGCTACGAGGTGAAATGGTTTGATGTTGCCTTGAAGGTTTGCCTTTCTCAGCCTGAGGTGAAATCTCAAGCGCTAACACCTACCATCTTCTCTACTTGTGTTTTTAAACACTTTCAACCAGTTGGATTTTGTTTGCCTTTGAATTTTTCGCTTTTTGTGCCTCTGTTCAACTTCTTTTGCCTATGTTTTTAAACACACTGAAATTTATGCACTGAATTCAGGATAGAGTTCGAATTTTTGCTAGTTATAATTTAGGATAGAGTTCAAATTTTTGCTGGTTTACGGTTTCAAATTTGTGGTTTAGGGTTTCCTGGCTACCATTCTTTCCTGGAAGTGTCTCTCCAATTTCATTGTTGTTTTAGGGTTTAGGTTTCCTCCTTATCGACAAATTCTTGTCAATTGGTTCCTCACATATATCATGAAGATCAAAAGAAAGTATATCTTTGTATGTCTCAATATTCATAGAAGATGGTACTTTTCTTCATTGTCCAGGCCTTCCATACGCTCCCATGTATTAATAATATCAGTTTTTTTCTCCTTAGATTTATTATTTTCTGATTCTTCCTCTACATCTTTGCAGTTTATTTTATTTTTCCCTTTCAACAAACTCGTCGATTGTAGATCCAAGTTTACTATAGCATGGGTTTCCACACTCATAAGCCTTTCACCTGGAAATTTTCAATCATTAATTTTGAAATATTGAATCAAATTATACTTATGGAAAGCTAGAAATGTGAAGATTGAGAATCAAAATAGCTAGGGGATTAAATTTTCAAAAATTAAAAATAGAAAGGCCACCCATACACAAAATGGCTCTACTATTTGATAGAGCATATCATTCAGATTTGTTAAGAGAAAAGTAAAAATTATTAAAAGGGTCTAAGCAAAGCACGAAAATGGTTCAACTTCATTATCTTCGTTGATTAAAGGAAGTGTATTTTCTGGCTTAGTGGGAATGAATTTATTAGCAACATTATTGATCTTGTAAATAATAGTTCGTATGGATATTTGTTAAAATTGGCAACTAGGGCCAAATTCCACTTTGGACAAGTTATTTGGTGGACATAATTATTTCATTGAATTCCTCTTTATGAGTGGACAAAAATCGACCTAAAGATCACTAATTTGGACAACAATAAATATATTTTTGAGGTCAAGCCCACACATGTGTAAATTGTCAATGTCAGCCACATCATCATGTAGGATCATGAAGCCCAATCGACATGTTTTTTGACCCTCAATGACTTGTATAAATAAGGATGACCTAAAACCTCATTTGGAACCTCATCAACTCACACATCCTTCTCTCTCCTCATCTAATTGGTTCATATAACTATGGGGTAGCTATTTTTTCTCACACGTGTGGTAGAAAGGAGGACGAAATTTACAGGGTCGAAAATCTGAAGTTTTTCTACAGTATGACCATCATTGACTTTAACTTTTTGGGCATCTTTTGACTTCAATTTTATGGGAGAACCTTTGTCTCAGCAGGACGCATTTATTGGCACAAAAACCAAGGTGATCTGGGCATTTTGACCTATGTTGATCGCAGGCCTATTTGACTGCATGGTTGACTTCAAGTTGACTGAATTTGACTGTAAATCTGTTGATTGTTTTGGGTTGACTTTAACCAACAAGAGAGGCATAGTTCCTATCTCCTTTGACTGAGATTTTTTGGGGAATTTTGGCCAAACTTTGACTTTTGTTGACTTTTTGGTTAGGGTAGATTTGACTGTTGTTGACTGAGAGCGGAATTGTAGACTTGATAGGGTTGTTTTGGATAGTGATTTGGCAAGTCAATTTTGACTTTGACTTTGTATTATTGTACTCTCTCTATGTTGCACATTTGATATAGTTAATAAGAAGAATTAATCAAATGGTTTTCTCCATCTTGGGGTTTTTCCCTAGCATTAGCCAAATTCTAGTGTTCTCTTGTCTTGGCTTGATTTCTGTATTTATTGTTTATGTTCTATGTACAATTATTGTCAATGTAATTAATGGTTAATGTGATTGGTATTGGTAATTAAGTGGAAATTGTCATTGGGCTGATAAATCTACATTGAAGTAATTGTTACAAGCATAGAACATACCATTATTATCTAAAATTAACATTATTTGTAAGGAGCAAGTCGTCTATTATGAGAGGGAATGGTTGGTTTAGTTTCTTTTGGAGGTTATTTATTCTAAAAACCTTTTTGGAAGATCCGCAACCCATTCTAAAAGTATCAACACATATTTTAGCGATTTTGAAAGAAGTAACTTTGTAACAGTCAGGATTAAAGAAGTAACTCTGTAACAGTTTTTTGTAACTCTTTATGATTTTTGAGTTGGTTTAAGTTTAATTTGTTAGCTTAGGATTCTTTGATTGATTATTTTTTATGTTTCTCATAAAGGTGATGGTCACTATGTAAGATAGTTTCTTTACTAAGGGTATATTGTTTACATTGCTCAAGTGTTTAGATGAGTGCATGACTATCCTTATCATAGGTGTTGTAGTTGGATCTTGACATGGGAATAAGGCTTCTAACTGATATGGAATCGTGTGCCTTTTATGCTTAAGAAAAACATCTATGTCATATAAATTGGTATTTTGTAGTGTAGCTTCTACTTTGAAACCAATCCAAAAGGTGTGCTCCATGGACATAATAGAGAAAAGGTCCAATTCCTTCCCTAAATGTAGCAATAGCCTTAAAATTAACTTAATTTTACCATTCTTAGCTACATGTTTGATGTTTTTAATTTGTTAACTTAGGATTCTTTGATTGATTAATTTTTATGTTTCTCATAAAGGCAATGGTCATTGTGTAAGATAGTTTCTTTACCAAGGGTATATTGTTGTCATTTCACAAGTGTTTAGACCAGTGCATGAATAGCCTTGTCATAGTGGTTGCAGTTGGATCTTGACATGGAAATAAGGCCTACAACTTAACTAATATGTCATCATGTGTCTTCTATGTTTAACAACAACATCTATGTCATATAAATTGGTCTTTTATAGTGTATCTTCTACTTTAAAACTAATCCAAAAGGTGTGCTCCATGGAAATAATAGGGAAAAGGTCCAATTCCTTTCTTGATTGCAGCAATAGCCTAAAAATTAACTTAATTTTACCATTCTCATGTACATTTTTTATGTTTTTAATTTGTTAACTTAGGATTCTTTGATTGATTTTTTTTATGTTTCTCATAAAGGAAATGATCACTATGTAAGATAGTATCTTTACTAAGGGTATATCATTGCCATTGCTCAAGTGTTTAGACCAGTGCATGACTATCCTTTTCATAGTTATTGTAGTTGGATCTTTACATGGAAATAAGGCCTCTAACGTAACTGATATGTCATAACATGTCTTCTATGCTTAAGAACAACATATATGTCATATAAATTGGTCTTTGGTAGTGTAGCTTCTACCTTGAAGCCAATCTAAAAGGTGTGATCCATGGACATAATAGAGAGAAGGTCCAATTCCTTCCTTAAATGTAGAAATAGCCTAAAAATTAACCTAATACAAAAAGTGTATTTAGAATTGCTTACCTAATCAATGAATGATGAACTATTATATTAATCATGCAACTTCTTAACCATGAAATGGACCATGAACCATGAACTATTATACTACCCATGCAACATATTGCACCCTTACAAAATCCACATTGCAATGTGGTTACAAAAATTAAGTCATGCCACCCCTATGCATGATGACGTCCATTTCTTGCATTGTCTAAACTTGTTGAGTTTCCTACCTGACCCAAGTATGGTGGCCCACCCAAGATTGGTTGATTAGGATGTTCCTGAATGTTTCCATACTCTTGAGTCCAATTTTCTCCTTGTAGCCATGGAGGTACTGAGTAACCCAAGTTTCCACTTGTGTTACTAAACCCATCACTAAGTGCAAGTATCATATAAACCTACACTAGTAGGGGTATAATAGATGGGCATAACCCCTAGATGATAACAGGGGACTTGGATGTTAATCAAGTTTTGGTATGATGGTGTATGCTCTGCAATGTGGTCCAAAGTGTTAGACATCATCCTATTTGCCTTAAATTGGCTTGGAACATAGTCTTCCTTGTCTGTCACCCCTCTTCCTTTTTTCAACACTCGTTGAACCTTTCTTGCCTCCCTCTCTTTCCTTTCCAATTGTTTTTGGTGTTCCTTATCTTCCCTTGTTTTCTGTCTTTCCAACCTTTCCTTTGCTTGAGATTTTGTTGTTGCAATCCTTGCAACTCTCTTTGCCTTGGCCAACTCCTTATTTCTATTTTTAGATTCCTTAATTTCAATTTTTTTACGTTCAGGATCAAACAATAAATTCATATAGTCTTCATAGATGGGCAACTGTGAACTCCTCCCTAAATGAAGAGAATCTAATATTTAGTGCCTTGATGAGGCCTTCACTTTCTCTACTAGTAGCTTTAGGAACACACAAATTATTCTCGCCTTTGTTGTCACATGATCCTCAGGGCATAACACTTTCCTTTCAACCTCCAGGACAACTGATTTCCCCTAATGTTGTCTTCCTTTGGTACTTCATGTTGAACAGACTCTTTTTCCAGTGATCCATTGTCCATAAAATAATGAACAAGTCCAGTGTTCAACTCTGCTAATTGTGAAGGCATTTGCATGCTTTCCTCATTGGTGGATGACACATTATGTGTGTTGATATTCATTATGTACTTTTCCAACCATGATGGTGGGCTTACTTGGGTTGGCATGCTCAATTTCTCATTGTTTAATCTCATTGCATTATCATTTGAAATCAAGTTTTCATTTTCATTCACATGATCAACTACCTCATATAGAATATTACATGTAGAATTGGTAGGTGGTTCAGTGGATATGATAGCCTCCATGCTATTGACAATTGGTTCATGACTGAATTGTGTCTCACTCACATGTTCATCATCATCACCATAGAAGTTCCCTTTAGAAAGGGACATTATACCTTCAATAGCAGCAACATCTTCCTGGCCATCCACATCTTCTTAGGCATCAACATGGTCTTGTAAGCTCTTTTCTTCTTTACCTTCCACATCAAATGCCTGGCTACAACTAGTATTATGCATAAGAGCATCAACATTCAGTGGCCATAGACTTATCCTCCTAAATCCAGCCTTGATGTTAGAAGGTGTGAGAACCCTTTTAAATGTTTTACTTGCAAGCTCAACTAGCTCAAACCTTTTACCTTTACCCCTGGATTCTTTTCCATCCATGAAGCTCGCTCAACCCTGAAATAGTTCTTGAAAGGCACAAGCATGCTAACATCAAGGGGTTGTAATATGTGAGTGGTATGAGTTGGCAATGTTAACAAGTCAATAACCAAATTGTTAGCCTCCTCAATTCTCTGCACAACCATGTGGCTTCCATGGCCATCTAAAACTAGTAGGTGTTTGTTTTTAGGTGAGACACCACCTAGTACAGATGCAACAAAGTGAAAAAGCCAATTCAATAATAGTTCCTTTGTCATCCAGGCATGGATATGTGCATCCATGCATGCACCTAGTTCACAATTCTATATATAGATTTTTAGTTAATTTTTACCTTTCAATAGATAAAATCTCAGGATAAAATAACTAATTTCATTGACACAAAAAATAATAGTGATCTACTCCTTTCTCTTAAGCAAAATCTTAGGAGCATTTCTTCTCCCTCTCTTGGAAATTATCTGCATACCACAATTCATTCATGTATGTAATCTTGTTTCTTCATAGTTCCATATATTATCTAGGGCATATGAGTGTTGCTCATATGTAGCAAAAAGAGTGTCATAAAACTTGGACACAATTGTAGGGCATAGATTTAAATCCTTGTCTCTGTAAAGGCCCTCGGTTGTAAGTAACACAATGTCTAGATGCCATTTTTTTGTAGGTTTTAACCCTATAAAGAAATTACCTGCAAACAAATTTTAAAACAGAAAAATATACAAAGATGAGAACATAAAACAAATATACATAGAGATTTTCCCCTGGATCCAAAAACCAGCACTACCAAATTGATTTTTCATTATTTTCCTTTCGATGTTACAATAGACATATATACATGTCGAAGTATTCATAAACCCCAATCCATTAACCCTAGATTAAAACATAGTCGTAGTTCCCTTGACCGGATCTACAAAATACCATGGGCAGAAAACCATCATGCCCAAAACCATGTGCAAACCCTATGCACAAAACCATGGGTAAGTATGTCCACAATCTTTGGGTCTACCCCCCATCCTTGGTTCCGCCCAATTATTATTGGGTCTACCCCCGCTGCACCTGAGACAATGTACAACACGTGGGGCTAGTCGTGGAAAGAATATAACGCACACATAACATTCTCCCACTTGTTGTTTTCTTTCCACACAGGGGGTCATAAGAGAGATTAGTCATTGGTCTAGGCTTACAATGCCCATTGTTTCTATACACCAAGAAAACTTTTTAGTGCTCACAAACTCCGTCAATGCATTTGCAACATTCTTCAAAGTTTCCACCTTAAATATCAACACCTTTTTGTCCTCAACCATATCCTCACAAAGTGATATTGAGCATCAATGTGATTTATATTTGAATGATAAGCAGGGTTCTTTGCCAATAAAATTGTACTTTGGCTGTCATAGTCTATCCTTATAGCTCTTTGTACCAACCCCATACTTGAACATAATCTATGCAACCAAACTGCTTCCTTTCTTGCATGATTAGCTATCATGTATTCAACCTCTATAGTTGAAAGTGCCGCTACAGGTTGTCTCTTTCTCATCCAACTGACTGCTCCTCCAAATAGGTTAAACACATACCCCCTTGTAGATATTCTCTGATCCAGATCTCCAACCTATAATACATAAACAAAGCCATGTATGTCCAAAACTCTATCTAAACATGGTATTTCTTGGTATCACATACCATAATCATAGTGTCATGAAAATCCCTGAAAACCTACTTCACTATTGTCCAATGCTCCTTCCCAGGTTTTGACATAAAACTACTCAATAATCCCATTACATGTACAATGTTTGGTCTGGTGCAAACCATTGCATACATTAGGCTACCAACTACACTCACATATGGAACATGGGACATGTCCTCTTCCTCTTCTTATGTCTTAGGACACTGTTTAGTAGATAAATTTACACCTACAAGACTTCGTGCCTTGACCGGTTTAATATCATGCATATTAAACCTCTATAATATTTTCTCAACATACTTTCTCCGGTTTAACCAGAGATTCCTCTTTACCTAATCTCATTTAATTTACATGCCCAAAATATAGTTTGTAGCACCAAGATCCTTCACATCGAATTTAGAGGACAATTGGGTCTTCAAATCCTAGATAATTTCTTTGTCATTTTCAATCAACAACGTATCATCCATATATAAGACCAAATAAATAACATAGTTACCAATTAATTTAAATACTCATAGTTATCCACTTTTCTCTTGGTGAAGCCAAGTCCCCATATATATGTATCAAATTTTTTATACCACATACTTGGTGACTATTTTAACACACAAAGATTTTTTTTAACCTGCATACCAATTCTTTCTTACCCTTCACTACAAATCCTTCTAGTTTCTTCATGTAGATCTCTTCTTCCATATCCCCATGAAGAAATTTTGTCTACACATCCATCTGTTCTACCTCAAAATCTAAAGCAACAACAATAGATAAAATTAATCCAATAGAAGCTAACTTGTCTACAAGAGAAAAAATATCACCAAAATCAATTCCCAACACCTTGGAATAACCCTTTTCTACCAACTGAGATTTGTATTTATCCACCTTTCCTTATGCATTTATCTTCTTCTTAAAAACCCATTTGTTTCCAATGGGCTTCCTTCTAGCCGACAACTCCACCAGATCCCAAGCCTCATTTTTTGTTCAAAGATGTCATTTCATCAACCATGGCCTCTTTCTAGAGTTTTCAATCATCTTAATCCACTTCCTCCCTGACATTTATGGGATCATCATCAGGAATAGAGAAACCAAATTTTGAACATGAATGAGATGGACTATACCTCTCTTGATGATTTCTCTCTCAAACTGATCTTCTCAAAACTAGAGTATGTGGCTCTTCCTCTTTTGATTCTTGTTATGTTTCAGAGTTTGATTCTCCCTCCTTTAGTTTAAACTCTATATTTTTAGGTTCCTTTGGTAGGAATTCATGTTTAATAACATCTTTCACCTCTATTAACACCACATCTCCTTTGTACACAACTTTCCTTGTTTTTGAGTTCCAAAGTTTATAACCTTTTAAACCATCGTTATACCCAATAAAGATGCACCTTTCAGATTTATTATCTAACTTGGTTCTTTTCTCCTTTGGAACATGTGGATATGCATCACAGCCAAATACCCTAAGATGTAGGAGAGAGGGTCTCTTACCAATCCAAACCTCATGTGGAGTATTATCCTCCAACGTTGATGAAGGCGATTTATTAAACAGGTAACATGCAGTATCGACTGCCTCTGCCAAAATTCTTGTCCTAACCTAACACCATTAAGCATGCTTCTTTCCATTTCCATCAACGTCATATTCATTCTTTCTGAAACTCCATTTTGTTGAGGCATGTGTGGAGTAATATTTTATCATTCTATACCACACTTATTACAAAACTCTTCAAATTCTTTCTTGCAGAACTCTCCGCCATTATCTATCCTCAACACCTTGATCTTCTTCTCTGTCTGATTTCCACCAAAGCCTTAAATTCTTTAAACTTGTCAAAGACTTCAGATTTATTCCCAAGGAAATATATCCATGTATTCCTCAAGAATTAATCTATAAATGATATGCAATACATAGATTTTCCCAAAGATGGAAAAAAAACAGGTCCAAACACACCACTATGCACAAGCTCTAATATCTCTTTCGCCCTCTTAGCACCTAAGGGGAAACTCACCCGATTTTTCCTCCCATATACACAACATTCACAGGAATTAAAATCCAGAGAGAAATTAGACATACCTTCTACCATACCATTACCCTGCAGTATTCGAAGGCCCTTTTATCCAATATGTCCAAGCCATTGATCCCATAGCATGGTCTTTTCTCCAAAGTCCACTAGATTTTCTGCTCCACTTTCATGAACCACAAAATTATTGCACCCATCAATAACAGTGCTACCCAGAATATTGTACATAGTTCCAATCCGAACTCCCTGCATCAACACCAGTGCTCCCCAAACCATATTGTAGGTATCTTTCTCGAGCACTGTTTTTACACCTGCATCATCAATCTTGCTTATAGAAATCAAATTTTTGTCCAGTGCAGGAATATGTAGAACACCAGGAAATGTTCTAATCATTCCACCTTGCAACTTCAGCTTGAATTTTCCACGTTCGATGATTTTTGCCTTCTTGTTGTCCCCTAAGAAGACATCACCACCATCATATTTCTCATACTCGTAGAACTAATCCCTATGGGGAGTGAAGTGAAAGGATGCACCTGAGTCAATTAACCATGCCTCATGATCTACATTTATACTAAAAGAAGAAGCCAAGTACACATCCCCACCTTCATCTTAGGTGGTTTTTGCCTGCACGGAAGGAGAATCATCAAATATATTTCCTTTCTTAGGAGCTTTAGATCTACAGACCTTTTTCTAGTGTCCCTCCTTTCCACATTTCCAGCATGCCTTTACCACTTTTCTTGGAGATTTATATCTCCCTCTAGATTTAGATCTCCCACTTGAGGACTTATTTTTGCTTCTTTTCTGGGAACTTCCTCATATAGACAAGGCATCTCCATTCTGGCTCTCCATATTTTTTTGTCTCATCTCCTCTGATAACAAGGATGAGACTATTTCATCAAACTTCAAGGTAGTTGTATTGCTACCTATTGCAACAACCAGATTATCCCACAATCTGGTAGAGAACACAACAAATTGATGCACTTATCTTCATCTGAAATTTTTGTATCAATAGGTAACAAATAGCTTACCATAGTATTAAAGGTGTTTAGATGCTCTTTCACTGAGTCTCCATCCTTCATCCTCAAGTTATACAACTTTTTCCGTAGGAACAGTTTGTTCACTAGAGACTTAGATTGGTACAAAGTACCTAACTAGTCCCACAAAGTCGTCAACATAGCTTCCCTTGATACATTCAACAATAATAAATCTAAGAGACACATTTGTATTATGTTCTTTTATTTCTGATCTAACATCGCCCTGTCTTTTGCCGACATTCTTGTCGGTGTCATACCTAGATCTACAACAATTCACTGATCTCAGTCCACCAACAGATCCTCCATATTGAGCTTCCACAACTAAAATATCTAACCATTAAATTTCTCGATCTTTATCTTTCCATTGTTCACCATCTTCTTTCACCACAAGAATTGATCCTACAGATCTCCCACTTAACAGGGTCTACCATAAGCCCAAGAAAAAACCCTCAGAAGCAAAGGCGTCTCCTTGAAGTCGAAACTTCTATGATAACAAATGTAGGTTTTGACCATATACATAAATTACCTGCAAACAAATTCTTAGAACATAAAAATATACAATGGCGATAACATAAAATAAATATACACAATGATTTTCCCCTAGATCCCAAAACTGGTACTACCATATTGGTTTTTCATTATTTTCCTTTGAATGTTACAATATGTGTGTGTGTGTGTGTGTGTGTGTGTGTGTGTCTGTATGTTGAAGCATTCATAAAGCCCAATCCACTAACCCTAGATTAGAACATAATCGTAGTTCCCTTGACCGAATCTACAAAATACCATGGGCAGAAAACCATCATTCCCAAAACCATGTGCAAACCCAATTCACAAAACCATGGGTAGGTATTTCCACCATATTTGGGTATGCCCCCCATCCTTGGGTGCGCCCAACTATTATTAGGTCTGCATAAACAAAAAAAAACAAAAAAATGGACCTTGTGCCCCCAAATGGGGGGGGCTTCCACCCCCCGTGTGATCCAGGTGGATATTGGCCGCCACCCGCCTATTCCACCTAGACTTCCAGTTGATTTCATCAGTTTCCTTGAGTATAACACAATTTACTATTTTTAGCAGATTTTTAGGTCCTGAACTTTTGGAGTTGTTTTAACGGCATTTTTTTGAGGTTCGCAGTAGGCCTGTGGCTATTGGATGGGGTCTTCTGTAAATATTATAGTACTCAAAGAGATATTTCTAACAAGGTATCGTACGTGCAAAATGGAGATCATATGAACAAGTTACAACCTTGGGAAGTTGGTTTTCCAACTAACCCCAATGGGGCTAACAAACTCTTGGCATTCCTTCTCCTATGGTTAGGGCTTTGGTTGTTTAGGGTTTCCCTTTATTGTTCAATAATAAAAAGTCCCTTGAGCCTCATTGTATCACATTTCAGAGGCATGTAACCACCACATCTCTTCTCAGAGATAAGCTACCATTGCCCAATCTAGTTTATTTCCATTCTGATTGTAATAGTTTTTCAATACTTTGTTATTAACGAATTGAATTTTTGTTTTCGCAGTATCTTTTTGTTTCTATTCATATTTGTATTTCATTTCATTCCTTCATAAATATGGATTAGTGGTATCAAAGCACATTTCTCTTTCTTTGTTTTTATGTGCATGTCCCCAACGAGGTCAGGGTCTGAGTTAGGGCTCGAACTGGTTGAACCTTTGCAAGACCAACCTCACTGACCCCGATGACCTCCCATGGCGAAATAAAATAAATATGAAGGGGTAAGAGATCCTTTCAAAATATTGCTTGACGAATCCCTTGAGCGACAAAGGATCACGATGATGGACAACTTTATCTAAATCCTTTGGCGGATCCCCACAAGCGATACATCTTCATGCAACAGCCACTCTGGCAGTGCCAATCCATTTAAGGTACAAGTCAACTTTGACATTGCCCTATTTGAAGGCCAGATAGTTGCAGCTGCCATAGATAAATGGTTAAATATTTTGGAATGAAATTTTTTGATTCATGATTTTTCCAATAGGGAAAATATGTCTTTTGCACTCAAAGTCATCCCCCACGTCAAGGATTCATAGGAAACCTACTGTGAGCAGAGGGATGAGAGGTAAACCTCACTATTTTCAACCATGACCACTTGGAATTCTTTCTGAGATGCCATCAAGGAATAGTATTACCTTGTTGGGAGCTATGAAGACAAAGTATATAAAATGGACTATGTCTGGCAACAAAAGTATCAAGATGTACATGATCTGATGAATTTTTTCCATACCCTGTGCACAAAGATAGGTATCAAATATGTTGAAAAACATCTGGTGCTCAAGTACCATGGTTGTTTTCACAACTAAATTCAAGAGGAATTGGAATTCCTGGACATCTCCTTTCTTAGTGCAACATACAGATATGCTGCCGAGATTGAACATAAATTCAAGCAAAAGAAGTGAGACTTGATCTGCAAACCCAAAGTAGAGCAAAGGTGCCCCCAAGACACAGAAAAAAGGGTAGAGCTAGGTCGTGACCCCCTAGGACAAATCCTTTAAGCTGCAAACCAAGAATAATGGGAAGACGAAGAAGGACACTGACAAGTGGTGTGAGTTCCATAAAAATCCCACTCACAACACAAACAGAAGTTGCACAAAGCAAGCACAAAAGACTCAGAGATGGATTCTTGGTCTAATTCTAAGCCAGAACCTGACAAGGGAACTGAAAATGGGAAGCAAATCATTAACTCATAACGCACTGTGATGGTAGCCACCACCAAGCTCTGAAAGGCAGAACCTGAGGATCTAGAGGAGGGGGAGCACCTCTTCCACTCGCAGATGTGGGTAAAGGGTTCATCAATGCAATTCATCATTAATAGTGGGAGCCATAATAACTTTATCTTAGTCTAGGTTTTTAAGACATTGAAGTTTCCAATGATGTTGCACCCACCCATCGGGTGGCTCCACCAAGGGCGAGATCTCTGTGTGAGCTAGCAGTGTCGCTTTCCTTATAGCATCATGCCCTTTGTAGATGAGGTAGTGCAATGTTTCCCCTCTCGAAGTCTTTGATGTTTTATTAGGTCAGCCATACCTATGGAAACGTCATGTTGTATATGAATATAGACCTCATTATGTTATTATTACTTTGGGTCAGAAATTGTACAGGATACCAGAGGTAGTGTTGCCTACCACCTTTTCTTTTATCTCTACTAAATAATACCGTAAGATCATTTCCCAAACTGGGAATTTTTTCTTCCTCATGATTCACCCTCGCAGCATTTTGGCCACATCCACAACCTCTAAGCAGGGCTCCTCTGCACAACGATAACAAATGGACAAGTTCATGGAGGAGTACAGGGAAATCTTCACCTCACCCACAAGGGTACCCCTACACTTTCAGGTCAAGCACTCCATCGATTTGACCCTGAGTGTGTCACTACCCCATGGACCGATCTATCAATGCTATGTTTTGGAGAATAACGAAATCAAGAGGTAGATTCAAGAGCTATTCTAGAAAGGTCACATCAGGCGAAGTTCATCACCCTGTGGGAACCCGATCGTGTTGTTACAAAAGAAGGATGGAACCTAGAGGATATGTATTGACTATTGAGTGCTCAATAAGACCATTGTCTGGAATAGGTACCCAATCCCACATATTGATGACATTTTGGACCAGCTCAAGGGGGCCAAATATTTTAGCAAAATTGACTTAAAGTTTAGTTATCACATGAACCTACATTCAATGCACATTAGTCCACTAGGCATAATATCTCACTTTGACTCATCTCATTAAGCAAAATATAATCAAAACATGTAATAAATTGTAAGAAGAGTTGATTTAACTAAGCTAGGAGGTGAATTAAGGTCCATATAGTTACCCAATGATGAGGCTCATCATCACCCCCTATTGAAAGTGTTTCTCATCCTTTGAGCAACTCAATCAATATCCATATCTTTCATAGCCCTAGTGGCATCCCTGACATCCCATGGTTCTGTTTTGGTTTCCTCTTCTTGAGCATAGAATCTTGCCTTCCTTTATATCTCCTTCCACTGCTTTCTTTCTTCCTCTTCCTTCCTTCCTTGTAACATCCCCAAGAGCAGTGGTGGACTAAGTCTCAAGCCAATCCAATTGACTTTGAGCCTTTGGATGGTTTGCTTGTACATGGGTGTCATGTTCAATGCTTTTCTCATTCTTTGAGGAGAATGGTACTATCTGGTTTTCAAACTGTATGGCAAAGTATTCCATCTCCTTTGGTAAGCTTGCATGCTATCATCCCCTAACAGCCTGAACATATTCTCAAAATGTGTAATTGCTTGCTCTTGCGCAACAAGATACCTTGGTGCAAGTTGAGGATCATTTGCAATTAAATTATGTGTGCTAATGACAACCATTGGATTTGACTACTCACCTCTTATCATGATAGGCTCTATTTGTTCCCTTGCCAATATCTTCTTCATTTCTGCAGCCCTTGCTTCCTCATGGTTCATCCATGATGCCAAAGCCATCAACTGTAAATCCCTTAGTTTTGTATTAGGGTCCCATACATTCAGATTTGTTAAGGCCATGTTATGCAAGTAGAAATCGCCTTATCCTCCAATGTGCTTTGATCACAAAGATAAATGAACTGATTATAATCTTGGAATGGCATAGTGCCTCTCTGTGCTAGGGTCTTGATTTGGAACTATAGCCACTGTTCCTTAAGGTATAATGCATAAGACTTAGCTAGCATCCTGCACTGGATTGCCTCTAGGGATAGACTGGCCATGGTTTCCAATTGATTCTCTCTTTCTTGCAGTTGTCCTTTCAACCATGCATTTTCTGCCTCCAACTGAGCTTTCATTATGGCCTCTCTCTCCCTCAGGTTACTTAGTTCTCTACCCATCTCTTTGAGCTTTTCCTCCATGTGGCCTATGTCCTCCACTCCCTTGGAGTTGGCAATCTGCATCCATCTATGTGTTCTTGCTCTTTCTTTCTCAAGCTCAAAGAATAATGGGATGGAAAATTTTTATGGAATGACCCTACCGACTTCAATAAATCTATAGTAGGAGTCAAGGTTAGGTTGAGGACTAGGTTCCCTTAGCTCTAGGTCCTCCTTCTTTGTTTCTTGCTGCATACTCCCTTCCTTATCCAATTTTTGAGTTTCATGTAGGTTTAGCAGAGTTTCCTGTAGGATTGCCTCTACTTCCTGTAGGATTGCCTCTACTTCCTGTAGGTCCTACTGTGTATCTGGTAGGATGGTTTTTTCCCTTGGATAAGGCAGATCTAGTCACAGGCCTTCTCAATAAGTGATAGGAGACTTAGGGGAGGTTTGTCCTGAGGATCCTTCTCCTTGAGTTTTTATAAGAGGATCCATATTCTCCTGTTGTTTAGGTGAGTCTTCAAGAACAATGGGAACCTTGGTGGGAGTTTGAGGTTTTCCATACCTTATTCTTGTACTTTTTATTGTTCTAAAGTACAAAGGAGTTTGTCTCTATATTTTTCCTTTTTGTTTGATAGGGGTACTAAGGGCAGTGAGGGAAACTGCTGCCTCTTTCTTAGTGGGTTCTAGAGACACCCTGGGTGACTCCTCCTTGTCTCTTGCCTCCTCTTTTCCATTGCCCTTTTCATATTTGTCTTTCTCCTCTTCTTCTCCCTCTAGTTCCTCACCTTGTTCATCAGTTTCCTCCTTGGCATCTTCTTTTGTTTCTTCACCACTTTCCTTCTCTTTCTCTTCCTCTTCTTCCTCATCTAATTCCTCTTCATCCCTCTCTGCTTCTCCTTCCCCTGTTTCAGTTTCTTATTCATCCCTTTCACTGGAAGTAGGGCTCTTGTCATATTCAAGGGCTTTTATATCCTCCTCTATCTGCATGTCTCTGAAAATTTCACATGTGATAGGGATTCTAAGGTTTTGGAGGGAATATTCTATGATGAGTCTAATTAACGCATGATGGGCTAGATGTTGGTAGTTTCCTTCCTGCACCTTCATGCTCATACCTATCAGTGATTGAAGAAGGAAGTAGGGTATGCTGAGTCTGTGGTGAGGAGGTGTATCTGCTTCAAACCTCAATTCTTCAAGAAGCCTAAAGTGGTATCCATATACTACACTATACCTACCTTCACATGATATATATTTTATAAGGTGGTAGCTTATTTCATTCTAGGGGTATGGTAGGCTTGCTCTTCTTACTCCATTTTTGTCTTCCATGGCCTCCTCTCCCTCTAAACATAATTTCTTCTTTGTAGTTTTCCTATTGCCCTCGTCTTCCTTCCTCCAAGGCACTCCTAAGGGGAGTGTGGTAATTTTGCTTATGATTTTAGGGATCAGCTCAATGGAGAGGCCTCTCACCATAATAGTGGCAAGGGTCCTAGTCAGTGGAATGAGGGAGAGAGCAAAAATCTTCGGCTACTTCATCATCATACCCCCTTAATTTCTCAAAGAAAACCATCCAATTATGCCTTGTGAATATTTCTATCACAGGAGGGTGTTGGTGAATCCTCACGGTGTTGATGGGCTCCCTTCTATTAAACCCCCCAGTCATTTTTTCTTATGGATGGAGGACCAAAGATGTCTGATACAAAATTTTAATGAAGGAGGAAATTGAACTAAAATTTTTGTGGATACAATTCCATTTTACTGCAATGAATTTCAACAAACAGAGGATTTTTTGTTCCTTTCACTTAGAAAAATAGGAGGAAATGTAGAGCCTACCTCCTTACAATGCTTGATGTAGCCAACTCCTATTTTCTCCCTCTGAAATTGCTCACTGCCAATCTTATAGACTGCCTTATTGTATCCTATAGGATTCCTGTGGGATCCTATATGAACCCCTGTGGGATCCTATAGGAATCCCTGTAGGATCCTATAGGTGGTCCCGTGCAGGAAAAAAATGAAATTTACCTCTCCTGTAGACTGGTCGAGGGCCGAGAACGACTTTCCTAGTGTGATCCTCGAGAATGTGAATGCATCTATGCATGGGGATCAATGTTTATTCCCTCTTATGGTGGATTTCAGTGAGGTGGTGTGCTGACAACCGAGGTATGAATATCTATTTTTGGACTGTTGGTCCCACTACCACATCATCATTCTCCTCACCTCGTAATCAACTCCCACTTCAGGCATCCGTAGCTTAACTTCTTTCGACCTCATCCTCCTTTTCTTTAACTTGGCTGATGGCACGTGTGTGAGGACTAACTATTTTGTCCTTGCTGACTGAACGAAGGTGGCCAAGTTAACTGGCCACCTTTCGCTTATAAACTAGCTCATTCACAATCTTTACATATTTTGATCACATTATGCAAATGAGAGAGTGGAAGTGAGATACTTACCTATGGTAACAATACCTTGTTGTAGTTTGTTGAAGAAATGAGGTTTTTGTTGTGTGTTGGTTGCATGTGATTTCTCCTCTCCTTTTTTATATGGTCCTTTGATCATTATCCTTGATGTGCAGGTACTTGGTGTTGATGATGATGATGTTGTTGCTGTTAGTAGGCTCTAGAGGATCTTCTTTTACCTTTGGATCTCCATGCTTGAAACTTGTTGCAACCTATGATTTATGTTATGTGGGATAGGCTGATGTAGGATGTCCTGTAGCTGCTTCTCCCTCAAAAAATTTAATCATATTCTACTGCTGGGATCTAAGGATGATTAGAATGGGGAGGAGGTCTAGGAGTTTTTGAATGATGAAAAATAACCTTCAGGTGTTGTCCCCTTGCTCTCTGTCTTCATCTTTTTTCTTTGTGTTTTTTTTTTTGAAAACTGTAAATTTTTGGAAACTGATTCTTTTATGAATGTAGGGGGTGAACATGGTGGAGAGAGGTATGGTAATGAGATGGTGATGTAGGAATTTATTTCTTTGACATGGGTAGACCATTTCCTTGCTCTAGAGTCACTTCCTTTAGGATTCCCAAGCCACTATAATTCCTACAAGATCATCCTGTAGGTTTTCAAGGAATCCTGTAGGTTTATAGGGAATCCCGTAGAAAACACAGAACCCTTGCAAACTGAGGAAAATGACTGAAAAAATGAAAGGAATGGTGGAATGGTGAAGGATAATGACTAGAGAAATAAAAATATGAGTTGAACAGGTCCCTTTTGATTCTCCATTGTTGCTCTTATCGTCCTCCTACTGACCAATAAACAATAGTTTCATAATTTTTCTTTTCTCTTTATATATATATATATATATATATATACAACTAGTCTGCCTCCAAGAGGTTTTCATCCTAGCTGCTTGCCCAGGGCGCCTCATGGAGGTTTTCACCTGAATCTCCTTTTTTTCTTTTTATTTTTCTCAGTGACTTAATGAGGTAGGAGCTGAGACTTGCTCCACGACCATCACTATTTTGTCGATACCGTCAATGGACTCTTTCTTTCACAATGGCCTTTCATAAACTTTCAATCTGTGCCCATTAACAAGTAAAGGAATGGCATCTGCATCTATGGTTCTGATTTGCACTGGACCATTATCATGACATTTCTCTATGACATAAGGCCCTAACCATCTAGACCTTAACTTGCCCTTAAAGTATTTATATCTAGAATCATATAACAAATCCCAACAACCTTCTTGAAATTGCTTGTCTTTGATGTTCTTGTCATGCCAGATCTTCCTCTGAATTTGAGTTACCTCTGTGTGTATGTTGGGTTGTGTTATATTCTTTCCATGGCTAGCATATGGAGTTAACTAGGAGGTTAGAGGGGGGGAGGCCCCCCCTTCATTGCACCAATTGTGCAGCGGGGGGGTCACAAGGGGTTTGAGGGGAGCAGGTAGCCCCCCTCTACGAGGTCTAGGGCAATGCCTCGAGAAATTTATTTTTGGACCCTATATTAGGTTGGGTGGACCTACCTATGGTTTTGTGCATGGTTTTCGCACATGGTTTTCGGTACATGATTTTGGACGCGATGGATTTCAGTCCATGGTATTGGATGCTTCGACATGTATAAATATGTATTGTAACATTGAAAGGAACATAATGAAAAATCAAGCTAGTAGTCACGGTTTTGGGATCCAGGGGAAATCTCTTTGTATATGTGTTTTATATGTTATGCTCTCGCATTATTTATTTTATGTTCTTAGAATTCATATGTAGGTAATTTCTGTATGGGGTTAAAACCTACATCTGGTATCGGAGTTGTTTTGGATTCAAGGGGACACCTTTGTTGCTGAGGGGTTTCGCTCAGGCCTGTGGTAGACCCTATTCAATGGGAGATCTGCGAGATCAATTCTGGTGGTGAAAGAAGATGGCAAGCAGTGGAAAGATAGAGATCGAGAAATTTAATGGTCATAGTTTTGAGTTGTGGAAACTAAAGATGGAGGATATGTTGGTGGATAAAGATCAGTGGATCGCAGTAGATCCGGGTACTAAACCAACGAGAGTGTCCGATCAAGAATGGAAGAAGTTGGATCGGAAGGCAAAGAGCACAATACGATTGTGTGTCTCAGATTCGGTAATGTTGAATGTATCAGAGGATGTTATGGTGAAGGCTTTTTACCAATCTAAGTTTGGTGAATAAACTGTTCCTATAGAAAAAGTTGTATAACTTGAGGACGAAAAATGGAGAGTCGGCGACAGAGCATTTGAACGCATTTAATATTGTGGTAAGTCAGTTATTATCTGTTGATATTAAAATTTCAGATGAAGATAAGTGCATCAGTTTGTTGTGTTCTCTACCAGATTCGTGGGATAGTCTAGTTATTGTAATAGGTAGCAATACAACTGCCTTGCAGTTTGATGAAATAATCTCATCCTTGCTAACGGAGGAGATGAGACGGAAAAATATGGAGAGCCAGAATGGTGATGCCTTGTTTGTACGAGGATAGTCCCAGAACAGAAACAAAAATAAGTCATCGAGTGGGAGATCTAAATCTCTAGGAAAACCTATAAAAGTGGTGTGCTGGAAATGCGGAAAGGAAGGGCACTACAAAAGGGACTATAAATCTAAAGCTCCCAAGAAAGGAAAGGGATCTGATGATGCTCCTTCTACAGAGGTGAAAACCACCTCAGATGAAGGTGGGGATGTGTACTTGGATTCTTCAAGTACACATGTAGATCATGAGGCATGGTTGATTGACTCAGGTGCATCCTTTCACTTCACTTCCCATAGAGAGTGGTTCTGTGAGTATGAGAAATATGATGATGGTGATGTCTCTTAGGGGATGATAGGAGGGCTAGAATCATTGGTCGCGGAAAAGTAAAGTTGAAGTTGTAAGGCTGAAGGGTTAGAACACTTCCGAGTGTTCTGCATATTCCTGCATTAGCCAAAAATATGGTTTTTGTAAGCAAGCTGGATGATGCAAGTGTAAAAATAATGTTCAAGAAAGATACCTGCAAGATGGTTCAGGGAGCATTGGTATTGATGCAGGAGTTCGGATTGGAACTTTGTACAAGCTGCAATGTAGCATTGTTATTGATGGGTGCAACATTTCTGTGGTTCCTGAAAGTGGAGCAAAAAATCTAGTGGTCTGTGGAGAAAAGACCATGTTATGGCATCGAAGGCTTGGACACATTGGAGAGAAGGGTCTTCGAATACTTGATGGTAAAGGTATGGTAGAAGGTATGACTAATAGCTCTCTGGATTTTGATTTTTGTGAAAATTGTGTATATGGGAAGCAAAATTGGGTGAGTTTCCCCTCTAGTGGTGAGAGGGTGAAACAAATATTAGAGCTTGTGCACAGTGACGTGTTTGGACCTTTGAAGGTTCCATCACTGGGTAAGTCTATGTAATATGGATCATTTATAGATGACTTCTCAAGGGATACATGGATATATTTCCTTAAGAAGAAATCTAAAGTCTTTGACAGGTTTAAAGAATTTAAGGCTCTAGTGGAAAACCAAACAAAGAAGAAGATAAAGGTATTGAGGTCAGATAACAGTATAGAGTTTTACATCAAGGAATTTGAAGAATTCTGTAAGAATTGTGGTATAGCATGGTAGAAGACTACTCCATACACACCTAAGCAAAATGAAGTTGCAGAAAGAATGAACAAGACGTTGATGGAAAGGGCAAGAAGCATGCTCAATGGTGCCAAGTTAGGACAAGAATTTCGGGCAAAGACGGTGGAGACAACATGTTACCTAGTCAACAAATCACCTTTATCAATGTTGGAGGCTAAGACTCCACGAGAGGTCTGGACTGTTAAGAAGCCCTCTCTTTCACATCTGAGGATATTTGGATATGATGCATATGTACATGTTCCAAAGGAGAAAAGAACCAAGTTGGATAGTAAATCTGAAAAGTGCATCTTTATTGGGTATAGGGATGGTTTAAAGGGTTATAAGCTTTGGAACCCAGTGACAAGGAAGGTTGTGTGTAGCCAAGATGTGGTGTTCAGAGAGGTGAAAGATGTTATTAAACATGAAGTCCCATCAAAGGAACCTCAGATGATAGATTTTGAGCTAAAGGAGGAAGAATTAGACTCTACATTAGAGGAGGAATCAGAATATGAAGAGCCACAAACTCCAGGTGTGAGAAGATTAGTTCGAGAAAGAAGGCAGCCAGAAAGGTATAGTCCATCTACTTTCTGGTCAAATTTTGCTTTATCTATTACTGATGATGATCTCAGAACTATGAAGTAAGCAGTAGATTCAGAGGATGGAAAACACTAAAAAGAGGCCATGGTTGATGAAATGGCATCTTTGCACAAAAATGAGGCTTGGGATCTGGTGGAGTTGCTGGCTAGAAGGAAACCCATTGGCAGAAAATGGGTGTTCAAGAAGAAGACAAATGCAGAAGGAAAGGTGGATAAATACAAAGCTCGATTGGTAGCAAAAGGTTATTCTGAGGTGCCGGGAATTGATTTTGGTGATATTTTTTCTCCTATTGCCAAGGTAGCTTCTATTAGATTACTTCTATCTATTGTTGTTGCTTTTAATTTTGAGGTAGAACAGATGGATGTGAAGACAACATTTGTTCATGGGGATCTGGAAGAGGAGAACTACATGAAGCAACCTGAAGGCTTTGCGGTGAAGGGTAAGCAAGAACTGGTATGCAATTTAAAGAAGTCTTTGTATGGGTTAAAACAGTCACTAAGGATGTGGTATCAAAAATTTGATACATTTATATGGGGACTTGGCTTCACTAGAAGCAAAGCAGATCACTGTGTGTATTTTAAATTAATTGGCGACCATGTTATTTATCTGGTCTTGTATGTGGATGATATGTTACTGATTGGAAATGAAAAAGAAATTATCCAGGATTTGAAGACCCAAATGTCCTCCAAATTCGACATGAAAGATCTTGGTGCTGCAAACTATATTTTGGGCATGGAAATTAAAAGAGATCAGGCAAAGAGGAAGCTCTTGTTAAATCAGAGGAAGTATGTTAGACAAATTGCAGAGGTTTAATATGTAGGATAGTAAAACCAGTGAAGGTTCCTATTCCTGTGGTGTAAAATTATCTTTGAAACAAATGTCCCAGACACAAGAGAGAAGAGGACATTCCCTGTTCCATATGCAAGTCAGTTGGTACTTATGTATGCGAGGTTTTTACGATACTAGACATTGACAGCAGGGGAGTATTGAGCAAGTTTATGTCAAAACCAGGGAAGAGCACTAGACAACAGTGAAGCAGGTTTTCAGGTATTTGCATGGCACTACTGATTATGGCTTGGCTACAAAGAGACCAGGATTGGCAAGTGTGGATATTCATGGCTTTGTTGATGCAGACGGGCTGGAAAATCTAGAAGAAAAGCACAAGTGTATGTGGTTAAAATTTGGAAGTGTAGTTAGTGACGAGGTAAGAAATATCTGTAGTGGTACTATCAACTACAAAGGTGAAACTGGAGCCACTCATGCAAGGCAAGAAAGCAGTTGGTTGCAGAGGTTGTTGTCAAGTATGGCGTTAGTACAGGAGCTATAAGATAGACTGTGATAGCCAAAGTGCAATTTTCTTGGCAAAGAACCCTTGAACTTATCATTAAAGACAAAGCACATTGATGTTCAGTATCACTTTGTGAGGGATATGATAGAAGATAAAAAGGTGTTGTTGGTAAAGGTGGAAACTTTGGAGAATACTGCAGATGCATTGACAAAGTATGTGAGCTCTAAGAAGTTCTCTTGGCATAGAGAAACAATGGGCATTGCACGGCTGGATAAATGACTAAGCTCTCCTTTATGGCCCCCTGTGGAAAGAAAACAATAAGTGGGATAATGTTGGGTTATGTTTATTCTTTCCACGACTAGCCTACGTAGTTAACTAGGGGGTTAGAGGGGGGCGGAGCCCCCCCTTCATTGCGCCGATTATGCAATGGAGGGGTCACAGGGGGTTTGAGGGGGGTGAATAGCCCCCCTCTACGAGGTTTGAGGTAGCACCCCGAGAAAAAAATTTTGGGACCCTATATTAAGTTGGGTAGACCTACCTATGGTTTTGTGCATGGTTTTCGGTCCATGGTATTGGATGCTTTGTCATGTATAAATATGTATTGTAACATTGAAAGGAACATAATGAAAAATCAAGTTGGTAGTCCCGGTTTTGGGATCCAGGGGAAATCTCTATGTATATGTGTTTTATGTGTTATGGTCTCGCATTGTTTATTTTATGTTCTTAGAATTCGTATGCAAATAATTTTTGTATGGGGTTAAAACTTATAGTGTAGGAGGTCCTACATTCTAAACTCATCTAACCCATTCAATTGGAGAAATCTCTCTTTTTGTGCACTGCTGAGATCTAGATCTAGTTGGGTTGCCGTCCTCAATGTATTGTACTCAAATTCAATGGAAAGCAGGGCCTTTTTCCCATAGACCAACTCATAAGGGGTGAATCCAGTGGTGGTCTTCCAGGTGGTATTGTAGGCCCAGGTGTCCTCAGCTAGTCTATCTGCCCAATATTTTCTGTTGCTGCTAACCTCTTTGGTTAGGATGCCCTCCAGTGCTCTGTTGGTCACCTCCACTTGCCCATTAGCTTTTGGGTGATAGGGAGTGGATGTCCTATGCTCGATCTTGTGCTGGCTTAACAAGTCTTCAATCATGTTGGATGTAAACTGGCTGCCTTGATCAGTGACCAATTCTCTAGGGTACCCAAACTTGTAAAAAACATTTTCCCTTAAGAACTCAACCACCTACTCCTCTGTTGCTGCCTTGATTTCCTTGGTCTCAGCCCACTTAGCCAAATAGTCAGTGCACACAATTATGTACTACTTTTCTTGGAAGGAGGGTCAATAGGTCCAATGAAATCCATGCCACACTTGTCAAATGGCTCGAAAGTCACTTGAGGTTGTAGAGGCATTTCATCCTTTGCAGTAGGATTTCCCATCCTTTGGCACCAATCACACTGACTAGTATATCTTTTCACATCCTGATGAAGAGTGGGCAAATAATAACTAGCTGGTAACACCTTGAATATTGTATTCTTTGGTTCAAAGTGACCTCCATAAGGACCATCATGACAGGTCAGAAGGATGTCAAAGACTTCCTCCTCTCTGACACATCTTCTTAGAATTTGATCTAGGCCTAGTTTGAAGAGGTTCCCCCAATCTAAGTGAATGGGGCACTCTTCCTTACAATCTTGTTTTTCTCTTTGGAGGACAAATTCAGTGGGAACTGTGCAGATACCAAATAGTTTGCTATGTCAACAAATCATGGAGAGAGAACTGAAATGGTGAATAAGTGTTCATCCCGTAACTGATCATCAATCATTCCTTCCTCACCTGCAGGAAAAGTTAATTTGGACAAAAAATCTACAATAACATTTTCCTTGCCAGGCTTATCAACAATGGTTATATCAAACTATTGTAATAAAAGTAACCATCTAATAATCTGAGTATTCACATCAGGTTTATTCATTAAATATTTGATTGCAGCATGGTCAGTATGTACAAATGTTTGATAACCTGTAATGTAATGCCTAAATTTGTTCAATGAATGCACAACAACCAGGAGCTCCTTTTCGGTTACTGTGTAGTTCAGTTCGACATTTGACAAATTCTTACTGATAAAGAAAATGACATAAGGCAATTTTTCATCTATCTAGCCTAGAGCTGCTCCTATGGCTTTGTGTGAGGCATCAACATGTATATGAAAATGAAGGGCCCAATTTGGGCCTCGGAGAATCAATGCAGTGGTTAACTTGTCCTTCAAGGTGTCTAGGGCCTCTTGACAGCTTTTTGACCATACAAAATTAGAGTCTTTGGCCAACAACCCAAATAAAGGAGAAGCTAACTTGTTGAAGTCTTTTATAAGCCTTCAATAGTATCCAACTAACCCTAGGAAACTTCTAACATCTCTCTGCTTTTGTGCAGGTGGGACCCTTTAGATGATAGCTATTTTGTTTGGGTCCACCTATAGTGCTTGCTAGGATATTGAATGACGTAGCACAGTCCCTGCAATCATCAAGAACTCGCATTTTTCGGGACTAAGAGACAGGTTCATTTCAATGCATTTCTTCAACACCTTACCTAATTTGGACAGAGCCTCCTGGAAATCACATCCATAAGGTGTAAAATCATCCATATAAATATCTACTGTATCATGGAATAACTCAGCAAAGATACTCAGGACTGCTCTCTGGAAAGTGGTAGGAGAATTGCATAGGCCAAAAGGAAGGACCCTATAGGTGAAAGTACCCCAAGGACAAGTGAAGGTGGTTTTATCTTGGCCTTCCGAGCTGATCTGGATTTGATTGTACCTGTTGAATCCATCTGGGAAAGAGAAAAAAAATTTCCCAACCAGGCCATCTAACACTTGATCGATGAAAGGTAGAGGGAAATGGTCCTTGTTTGTGGCTTTTTTTAACTCTCTGTAATCGATACAAATCCTCCACTTACCATTTTTATTTGGAACCAACACCAAAGGAGAACCCACTCATTGTCGAAGATAAGGTAAATGAATCCTGCATCCAGCAACTTTTGCAATTCTTCCTTGACTATATCTTTGAGATTTGGATTCATCCTCCTTTGCAGTTTCCAGACTAGATTGCAACCTTCTTTGATATAAATGTGGTGAGTACACAATGAGGGGTGCACTCCCTTCATTTCTTTGTAACTCCAAGCAAAGGCATCTAGGTGTTCCTTTAGCATGTTACACAACTTTTCTTCTTAGTAAACAGAAAGAGATGGGTTGATTTTCAAAGTTCTCTCAGGGTTGAATTCTATGGTTTTGACAAGGATAGGGTTGGAATCGGCTAAGCATAGATAAATCTGATGGTTTTTCTGGGTTTCCTATACTACTTCTTCTAAGGACAATGCACTTGGAGTTGGACTTTGGAGTATGTGTTCAATCAAATCATCTTCATCCGATTGTCCCCCTCCCATGGTTGTTTCTAAGGTATAGAGTTGGGCGGAATAAACTTCATCTTCTTCCTCCTCTTCCAGCCATAAAGGTAAGTCATGCTCTAGAGATGGCTGAGTAGGAGGATATAGGACTAACTACTTGGACATATGCCCATTCTTGATAGTCATATTTCCATCCCTGCAACTAATATAGGCATCGACAGTGGCTAGCCAGGGCCTCCCAAGGATGAGAGGGTAACCAGTAAGCTTGGCCTCAGGTTGGAGAACTAGGAAATCTACAAGGTATTCCGAAGAGTCAATGGAGACCATCACATCCTCCACAATCCCTTTAAGGGTCACTGTGGAGTGGTCTGCAAGTTTTCGGACTGTTGTGGTCTTTCTCAATGAACCCTGGAGTTTGAGCTTGAGCATGGTGTCCTTGGTCATCACATTAATGGAAGCCCTAAAATCAATCAAAGTGTGTGGGACAATGGTGTCATTGATGTGCACATCTACTACAGGGCTTCCAAGGTGCAAATACTTTGGACAGATTACTTGCCCAAGCATTAAGTCAGACAATTGTCCAATGACATTAATGGTAGGGGCATCTCTTCTTTGCCTCCCTGGATGCTTGAAGCACTTCTCCTTGATCAACTTGTTGTAAATAGGCACATATTTTATAGCTTGGAGAAGTGGAATTTTGACACATATATTTTTCAATTCTCCCAAAAAGTTCAGTCTCCTCTAGGGTAGGTTGGAATGGTTGGGTTAATCTCTCAGGAAAGGGTGGTGAATTTAGTTTAGGCATGCTTTCCTCTCTTTCTTCCTCAATCTCCCTAGGTGGAGGTATAGGTTGGTTGTCTGGGAGTACTCTCCCACATATTAGGTTGATTTCCTAAATTTCCATTGCATAAGATGGATAAGATGTCTCTCCACTGTATACTGGTTGTGCATGTCTGTTGTTTGTGTTTAGATTTGGTTGGGCAAGCATTTGGGGTTGTTTAGGTGGAGCATAGTGTAAAAGTTGTGGTTGAGCAGGTGGTGAAGGCAATAAAGCTGGGGAATTGTTGTATGGGGGCCTCCACCCCTAGGGTGATGTATTCCACTAAGGTTGTGGCGGAGAATATGGTTGAAATGACTGGCTGGTTGGCTAGGAATGATACTGTGGTGTAAAGGACCAAGGAGGAGGTGTAGACCAGGAAGGATGATGATCCAGGTCCTGAACTTCCGGAGCCATTTTGAGGTCCTAAACGACGTTTTTTGGGAAATCTGGGGGCAACAAGGGTCCATGGATCGATGTTTCCCTTCCCAAAGTGGTATTTCTTGGATAGATCTTTCTAACGAGCTATCATACGCGTCAAACGGAGATTGTATGCCAAAGTTACGACCCCGGGAAATATGATGTACCAATTTACCCAAAACGGGGCCCACAATGTTGGCGTTTCATCTTCTTAGGGTTAGTTTTTGGAAATGTGAAGGGTTTTCCATTGTTTTCTCACCAATTTAAATAGGCCTACGGCCTCATTGTAACATAGTTTGAAAATAGTTCAGAGGCATTACGGACCACACTCTTCTCAGAGATAAGCTACCATCGCCCTAGCTGGTTTATTTCCATTTCTGGTTGTAAGCATATTTCAGTATTTTCCATTAATGAAATGAAGTATTATTTCCACTGCATCTTTGTGTATATGGTTATCTCTGTAATTTGTTGCATTCCTATTCAAATCCGGATCAGATGAGCAGGGGGGCCCCAAGAGGGAATGGATGTGGTCTGGTTGGGGTTGTAATATGCATGGGATGACCCTTGCATGCCTTGCTAGTATGGCCTAGGCCCATGGGGTCTCCTTTGTTTTATGTAGCAGAGTTGTTTAGTCGCCCCTTCAACTCCTTGATATATAGCTTTTAGCCCGGGTAGAGAAGGGCACTTGTATGTGGAGAGGTTTTCTTCATAGATTGAGTAGATTTCAATTGAATTCAATGGACATTCATTCCTAGGGTGCCTCCTGGTGCAACTAGGGCAGAAAATGGCTAAGGCTCTCTCTGCTTCCTCTTGTTTTCTCTTAATGTGCAAATCATCCATCTGTAGGGCAAGGATTTGCAGCATCTCACTCTTGAAATCCTCCAGCATGTTTCCAATTTCACCCTTAATGGATGCATTGGAAAAATATGGACTGACCATTGATTGACTACCCCTACCCTTTTTCCTAGCTGCCTTAGAATGGTTTCTAAAGATAGTATTGATATCCTCATAGGATAACTGGTAGATCTCCCCTCCTACTAACAAGTTTAGGGTATCCAGAAGATCTTCCATTACTCCTCTAAGCAGGACTAGCTTCAGTGGCTCAGGGTCAAGTGTGCACCTGGCCCTTTTGTAGCTAAGCTAGAATCTTTCTTCATAATCTTCTAGGGATTCATCATGCCCTAAGGTCATCCTAAAAATTTCCTCTTTAGTGTCTTTAGACCTACAGAAGTCTCAATACTTGTTTTTGAATGCTTGTTGCATCTGAGCCCAAGTTGTGATGCTATCCCCGGGTAAACCCATGAACCAGAGCAAAGCTACATCCTTGAGAGTGGATGGGAATAGTTTCAAGTTCTGCTCATCATTGGTGTAGTCATAGGTTCGGCATATGACAACAAATTCAAATAAGAAAGTGTCTAGATCTTCTAAGGTCGTGCCATGGAAACGAGGAAGGGCAGAGGGGCTTATATTCTTCATATTAGTATCCCCATTGGTTTCCCTGATGGGGAAGGCACCCTCAACTCTTTCTCTCTTCTTTATATCATTTATATTTTCAGCCATTGGATCAGTATGAATAGGTTCTTCTTCTTCTTCTTCCCCTACAGGTTCTTCAAATATTTATGGTTGCTGATGAGCCCCAGAAATGGATAATTATATGGGCTCATTTTGTCTCCTAACTTAGCTTAATCCACCATTCTCATTAGTTTATTGCATGTTTTTTATTATATTTATGCTAATAGAGTGAATTGGGTTAGTCATTATGCCATGAAGTCTAATGTGTGCTTTATGTAGATTTTTGGTCAATTTTGGACAAAGTCAAAAGATTAATGAGCATTTTGCAGCAAATATTCGAGGAAAACAAGGGAGAGTATTTGTAGGAGGGTGTCCCCCTCATTTATGTCTCCCTACCTCGAATCCTCCTTCAGAAACTCAAAGCACAAATAACCACATCAATGCATCCAAGGGGCAGCCGAGCAAGTCAAGAAGAACTGTTGTCTATCTCTAGTTCTAGGAAGCCAAGCCCCTTGATTTTAGGAGGGTTGTTGAGGGACTCCATTTATATAAATAGGGGGCTTAGAGCCTTAATAGTTTAGCTAGTTATTAGTAGAATTTTCGCATTTTTGTGCAACTCTTATTCAGCTCATTTTCGAGCTTATTTTTGTGATCAGTTTGTGTAATGTGACTTTTATTTTGATCATGGAGATGACAGATTTTCTGAGCCAGCACTGATTTCTTTCAGAGGGCTAAAGCTCTTGGATTAGGGCCCAACCCAAGTTACCCAACACCTCTTGCTTTGTACATATATGTTTTTGCTTCAGTTCATGAGTTAATTTTTGTTACATAGATTCATTTTACCTTGTTCAGAATAGGTTTCTTTTGATGGTTTGCATAGCTGCTTTTGTTTCAGTTGCTCAAGTAGGCTAATACAATGATAGGCTAAGATTCAAAAAGGCCAACAGCAGGCCCTGATCTCCTTTCTCCCTTCCTAGGACAATGATTTGAGGTCAAGGCACCATTGCTGCCACCAAAAACATAGTTTTGCTTCTTCCATGCAATTTCTAGTGTGATGATTTGATTTGGAAAGTTAAAGGGTTGCTTCAAATTCATTTTGCCAAGATTATTTCCTATTTCTATAATAAATCTCTTTGCAAGCTTTTCTATTCGTAGGGTACTATTCAACACTTTATGTTTCTAGGTCAGAAATTAGGTTAACAAGAGATATGGTTCCATTTTTTTGATATAGCTAGTCCTTTTCTTGCTTAGTTTTGGTAGTTAGATGTGTAGATCTCTTACAACACACCTCAGCTCACAATACATCAATAAAGCAGCTAGCATCATCTCATTTTTCACAGGTTTCACAAGTCATTCACAGTCCTTCATGAATCTACCTAGATCTCTTACAACACACTTCAGCTCACAATACATCAATAAAGCAGCCAACATCATCTCATTTCTCACAGGTTTCACAAGTCATTCACAGTCCTTCACGAAGTTTTCCTCTAGTCATTTGAACAAACCCAACCATCATTTTCTTTCCTGATCCTCCTTGTTAAGCCCCAGACACCTCAACACATCCCTCTAGTCTTCAGCTACCCTTTCCCACCATTTTTCCTCTCTTAAACCCTCTAAAAATAGCTCTCATCATCCTCCTGTAGATCCTCATGTAGATCCTCTTGTAGATCCCCTCCAGCCTCCTGTAGAATTTCCTGTGTGTGATTTTTCAAAGTCTGATTGTAAGGGAAGTCTTCAGAAGGTTACCAGAGGCTTCTTATGACCCCTCCACACTTTCTTACACCTCTGCAAGAACCAAATCTGCCTTCCTTCGCCACCAAACCTCTGCCACAGTCACAAACAGACAAAATCTCATGCATAACAATTTCACATAAAACACATAAAAACACAAAAAGATGTTCTTTTCTCATTTTCTTTTGGGAATAGCTTAAATAGATGTGATTTACCTTTTCAGTAGTCAATGTCACTCATTTCATCAGTTTTCATCTCTTTTTCTACAAAAGTAGGGTTAGTTGGAAAAATTAGGGTTTGCGTTACATTCCAGTCTTCTTTCTCTTTCTGCAAATAGAATAGTCTTTGTAGAGTTAGCTTTATTTCATCATAGTTAAAAGCTTCTTCTAGAAACTCATAGAAGTTAGCTTGAGCTCCTAGTGATCTTGCGCCAGCTGACCAAGTGACAGCCTGTAGTAAGAGCCAGTACTTGTGCATACAGCACCGTCGCTTCCAAGTTTGTTACGAACACCAGGTTGATAAAAATAAAGTAGGGAGCCCCAGGAGCTGCAGCATTATTACTGCAATACTGGTTCTCACCACTTTTTGGCGTCGTCGCTAGTAAAGCGTCAGATTATTATGTGATTACTACTTTTCTTCTATTTCCTACTGCAACACTCTGCTAAGTAGTTTATTTCAGCAAAAATAGAGTAGTTGTTTATTTTAGTTTTTGCATTTCCCTGCTTTCATTTTCAATTCTGCAATTTCCATTTCAGCAAAAGTAGATTAGTCATTTCCTTGCTTACAGTTCTACATTTCATTTGCTTTCCTTTTGAGTTCTGCAATTTCCATTTCAGCAAAAGTAGATTAGTCATTTCCTTGCTTTCAATTCTGCATTTCATTCACTTTCCTTTTCAGTTCTGCAATTCCATTTCAGCAAGTTCATTTCAGTTAGTTGCAATTTGTTTGCTCAATCAATTTCAGTTTTGCAGGTACAATTGAAAAAAACAAAAACTGACCAAAAAGATTTCCTTTCATGCCTTGTAGGAATAGAGATAATTCAGGAAAATGTTCGCCCAACACCCCCACTGCTTCACACAGCCAACCTTATCTCTTCTTCGATGGCCGCAATCAAGAAAAACCCTTAGGTAACAGCCAGACATATTTGAAGAACCTATAGGGGAAGAAGAAGAAAAAAACATTCCTCTGGAGCCAATGGCTGGAAACTGAAATGTTGGGAGCAGTACTTTTTCTTCCAGCTCATCCATTAAAGGTGAAATTGGAAACATGTTGGAAGACTTCAAGAGTGAGATGATGCAGATTCTTGCCATGAATATCAAAATAAAACAAGAGGAAGCAAAGAGGGCTTTGGCCATTTTTTTCCCTAGATGCACCAAGAGGCATCCTAGGAATGAATTCCCATTGAACTCTATAAAGGTTTGTTCAATTTGTGAAGAAAATCATTCTACAGACAAGTGCCTGTCCTTGCCCAGACTTAAAGATGTATACCAAGGGGCCAAAGGAGTCATTGAACAGATCTATTACATAAACCAAAAGAGGCTGCATGGACCTAGACCATACTAGCAAGGGATGCAAGGGACATCTCAGGCATGCTACAACCCCAACCAAGTCACATCCATACCTTCTTGGGCCCCCCCTGCTCATCCTTCCTATTCCATGCCTCCTCCTTGGTCCTTCACATCTCTATATCATGCCTAACTAGCCACCCATTCATTTCAACCCTATGCTCAGCCGCAACCTTAGTGGAATGCATCTCATCAAGGGTGGAGGCCCCGGTACAGTTCTCCTCCCGCTTTTTTACCTCCACCACCTGTTCAACCACAACTATTGCTTCTTGCTCCACCAAGGCAACTCCAAATGCCTGCCTAGCCGAACCCGAACCTGAGCAATAGACAAGCCTAGCAAGTATATAGTGGGGAATCACCATGTCCAAACCCACACAATGGAGTAGCTCAACCCACTTACAATGCTAAGGTACAACACTTCCAAACAACTCCTCTTGAGCTCAATGATATTTTCACCATAACTCATTAAGAGTATTGCAAAAAAGATATTATATTGATATCATTGAAGGACCACATACAGCAAAAGAAGACGCAAAAGAGAAGATCAAAGAACCATGGGCTACACTTGATGAAGAGAAGACATCAGAATCAGAGATCGAGAGAACTCCCTCATGGTTACCGTCAAATCCTCAATGTATTCAAGAGAAAAATCAGCAAAAAGTGGAAGATGTGAAGGTCATGATAGAAGAAGACATGAAGAATGATCCAAATCAGCAAAAGGACCAAGGACATCACAACTATATTTAAATATGGTTCCGGACAGTCCTTAAGTTGCAGCAGTACTCTCTTCCTCAACTATGCTTGATCCCTTCAAAGTCAAATCATTTGGTCTCTGAAATCCGGATACATGTCAAAGCATACATTTCAAGGATCCACATCATTTTGTCTATCATATCGATGTGCACATGGATCTGTTGGAAGTATGCTTATACTTGACAATGATTTTTTTTTCAAGTAGAGTGGGGTAGAGAAAAAAAGAAAAAAGAAAAAAATGAAAAATAAGAGGGAAAAAATAAAAATCTAAGGTGAAAACCTCCTCGAAGGCGCCTCAGATTGGCTCATTGATTGAAAACCTCCATGAGGCAGTCAATGGGTTGGAAAGAAGAGAGAAAAAAAAGAGAATAAGATCCCTGGGTGAAAACCTCCCTTGGAGGCACCCAGGGCAGGCAATTAGGGTGAAAACCTCTTTGAGGCATCGTAGTTGTTTTCAAAAAAAAAAAAAAAATGAATTTCGAGTTGTATTACAGGTTTGCGGGAGAACTTCAGGAAGCAGCAACAAGTGCTAAGAAAGCTCTGGAACCAATACCAGCACCTATCCTACCTTCCCACACCTTTCTCCATCATTCTTGGCATTCTTTTCACCTCACTTTGCTTCTTTTTTTTGAAAACTGTGTTTTCTACAAGAGGCTCCTGTAGAAATTACATAGAGCCAGAAATGGATTTTAAAAGTAGTTTGGGGAACAAGGAAGCTTCATAAAGGGTTTATAAATCCTTCTACAGTCTTCAAACCTCTCTTCCATCATTTCCAAGCCTGCATCACACCCCAAGCTCATTTTTCTTACTATCTAAAAAACTGCAAGATGCTCTGATACAAAAATATATAGAACAGAAATTTGTTTTTTCTCTAACTTAAAAACTGTGCATCCATTTAAAAATATGTTTCATGGGGAGTTGCATATGGATGATGGTAACATGCTCAAGCAATTTTAGCAACTTCCAATGCACGGTTACCAAGAAATTGGCCTCCATCACCTTCAACCATTTTTGCATTTTCTCCATATCTATGCATCCATTTAAAAACTTGTTTCATGGGGAGATGCATATGGATGATGGTAACATGCCCAAGTAATTTCAGTCAATTCCAGTGCATGGTTTCCAAGAAATCGACCTTCATCACATTCAGCCATTTTCAGTTTTTCTCGAAATTAGTGTATCCATTGACCAAAATTTTTCTATGGGAGGTGCATAATGATGATGGAAACATGCTCAAAAAATTTCAGGTCAATCCAGTCTACCGTTTGGGAGATATGGACAAAACAAGTCACTGTCCCATTAAAATCTAGCATCAGCAGCATGAGGATGCAAATCTGAAGGTTGAAGCAAACATCTGAAGCTAGATCCAGCCAAAGGATACCTGCACAAAGAAAACAACCACACATCAAAAAGTAGAGTGCATGCAGCAAAGGAAATACAGGCATGCAGCACTGAAATCTGAGCATGTAGCAACAACAAAACCATGCAGCACCGCAGCACAAGCATTTGACCTACAGGTAAGTATCTAACCCTTTCCTTTATTGCATCTGTATAATTCAAAAAATGCATGAATGAATGAGATGGTTGGGATTAAACCAGAAAGGTGGCCAGTTAACTGGCCACCCTCATCCAATTCGACTGCACTCATCTGGAGATCCAAAGACACGTGTGTCTAGTCAACTCATAGAAAAATCCAAAAGACAGATAGTGGCAGATGTTTAAACTCCAACGCAAATGATGGGAAGTGATTGCGGGCAGAAATCATAAAGACTCATGATGACACAACAGTGGGAACCAATGGTCCAAATAATGACAACATACCCTTTTTGCCACCTCACATCATCACCGGAGATATCTCCAGTAAACATAAGTACTCTGCCTCGAACTCATTCACCACCTTTGTTTCCATTTTATCATCGTCCCCGCAACTTAAGAAAGCTCCATACCACCTCCATAACCTCGAAACTACCATTCTCTATCATTTTCAGTCCTCCTCCTCTTATCGGGTTCTGCAGGAGCATTATCGGGTTCTACAGGAGCCGTAACAGGTTCTACAGGAGAGCCTATAGTTTTCTCTACAAGAGGGCCAATAAGCAGTTTTGCAGAAGAAAAACAGGATTTTCGCTCAAATTCAGGCCTAAAGAGGTAGGCTCTGTATAAACCCACTTTGGATATTCATATATGCAAGGAGTGATGCAATTTTAAGGACGGATTGAGCATGAAAAAGAAGAGGAATTGCATTCAAAAGTCTACCTATTTCTTGAAAAAAAACACAGTTTTTATTTGTTTCCTGTTTTTGCAAAAAAAAAGTGTTGTCTCCTTCTCCACCATTGGGTACTCACATATACAGGGAATGATGCAATTTTAGGGAAGAATTAATCCCGAGGAGAAGAGAAATTGCATTAAAAAAGTTTACCTATTTCTAAAAGAAAAACACAAATTTTTTCTCTATTTCTTGTTTTTGAAAATTGTTGTCTCCTTCTCCACCTGAGGCATTCCGAAAGATTATAAACATAATTACAGGGGGATTCATGAGGAAGGAACCCATAAATTCAGTAAGGCTCCATGAACATCCTGAGGTAGTAGCATTTTTACCAGAGCCAATTGGATACCATTTTTCGAAAAACTTTGAGGGTATGATGAGGAAGTGACTCAGGAGTTTGCCCTTTCCTTGGTACCCCACTCAAAGACCCATGCCACTACAACTTTCAGGGTCTCACCATGGAAATCACCCTAGAGTTTACCAATAGGGTTACTAGTCTTCCACTTGGACTACCCTGGAGCAAAGAAGAAAAGCCACTGGGTCAAGTTGCTAAGAAAACCTTCTTCCAGCCAAATGAGCATCCTGTAGAGGACAAAAATGGCATCAGAAGAACAAGCATACCTTACCCTTGGGATGAGGTCAGTTACCAAATTATCAAGTACATTTCCTGTGAAGGGAGGTATAACATAGTTTATGGTTACCATTTCAGACTTCTACATGAGCTGAGATATGGCATGGATACTCCCACACCCCAAAAACTCAATATTCCCTATTTTCTCCTACAATCCCTTATAGATTTCAGCATTAAATTGAAGGCAGGAGGTCTAGATCAATTGGTTCACCATGGACTAATTAAACTGCTGGTGGAAGAAGCCCTCCACACCTTCACAATCCCCATAGCCTGGGAGATTTTTAGAAATATGACAAGGGAAGATGATGTGAATTCCCTCACATATGACCTTAGTGCATCTGAAAGCGAGGGAGAAGAACAAAAAGGGGAAGATGAGGAGGAAACAAGAGAAGAGGAAGAGAAAACACAAACAGATAAAGAGGAACCTGAAACGGGGAAGGAAGAAACCCAAACAGAGGAAGAAAAACATGAAACAGAGAAAGATAAGACCACAGCAGAGAAGAAGAAAGAACCTAAGACAAGAGGAAAAAGGACTAAAACAGAAAGGAAAAAGACTAAATCAGTGAAGACAGAGACTACAACAGAAAGGGCAGAAACAAAACAAGAAGAGGAGGAAATTAAAACAGGGATAGAAGAAACAAAACCTGCAGAGGCAGAAAAGACAAAAGAAGAAGAAAAAGAAGCACCAAAGGCATAAGTGTCTCCTGAAACACTGGAAAGGGAGGCAGTAGTTGTTCTTGCTGCACCCAGCACCCCATTTAAGCCCAAATCAAAGAGAAAAAGGCAACCATCCATGTATTTCAAGGCTCGAAAGAGCACCGGGATAAAAAGAGGGAAGCCGCAACCACCCTCAAAAGAGCCTAACACCATTGAAGATTCTGTTACTGCCAAAAAGGAGGAATCTCCATCCAGAACTCCCATCACCTATGAAAGAGGAAGCCCTATATCTTCCACTTGGATGGAAAGGATAAAACTACAGGACTCCAAAACTGTCCTACAGGAGGCGCAGACCACTCTACAGGAGACCTTGACAAAGCTACAGGAGATTCAGAAACTTGAGAAAAAGGCAGAAGAGCAGATCAAGGGGAAGGATGAAACAACAAGGATATCAGAACTTGACCCACAACCTAGTTTAGGCTCTTATTACAACCTTCTAGAAGGAGGGAAAATCATCCCACAGAAGTTTGCAGTCCCTCTTTTCTTTGAGCTAGAAAAGAAAAGAGTAAGGAGCCACAGATGGATGCAAATTGCAAAGTCCAAAGGGGTGGAAGACATTGGCCACATGGAGAGCAAGCTTAGAGAGATGCGCAGAGAGCTGGTCACTATAAAACATGCAGAAGCAATCAAAAGATCTCACTTGGAAGAAGAGAATGAAATGTTAAGAAAACAGTTGCAAGAAAGGGGAACCCCGGTAGAAACTGAAATGTTAAGAAAATAGCTGCAAGAAAGGGAAACCCTGGTAGAAACTGAAGTGTTGAGAAAACAACTACAATAAAGGGAACCCCAGGTAGAAAATGAAATATTAATATTAAGGAGACAATTACAGGAAAGAGAAGCCTAATTAGCCTGCATGACCAGCTGGGCTATGGAGGCACTACAGTGCAGGCAGCCAACCAAATCATATGCAGTATACCTCAAAGACTAGTGGCTACAATTCCAAATCAAGACCCTAGCCTAGAGAGGCACCACATCTTTTTAGGATTATAGACAGTTCATGGATCTATATATCACAGTTCAGCAGAGGACAAGGCAAAGTTGGCAGAGTTTTATTTACATAACATGGCCGTCACTGATATGAACCTATGGGACCCCAATGCTAGGTTAGGGGACTTGCAGCTAATGTCCATGGAATCATGGATGATTCATGAAGAGAAAAGGGCAATAGAAGTCAAGAAGTTGATGGCAAAAGAACAAAATGAGCCCCCAATGATTAGAGCAGAGCCATCAGACCCTATGGCTCTCATTAGCACGCACTAGCTACTTGCAAATGATCCTCAAAGGGCCCCTAAGTACATCAATGATCAGGCCCAGGCTATTGCACATTTTGAGGACATGGAAAGATTGCTTGGAGATGATTGCATTCATGCCTGCATGAGGAGGTGGAATACACTACCACATAGCTTGCAGATCAGGGCGTATCACTCCGCAGCCATGATGAAAGAAGCATTGAGGAGAGTGCCGCTGTATAAACACTCTATGTAGAGTTTGAGGGCCAATTGGATTAGCCTCAAACTAAGTCCCCCACTGCTGCTAGGACTACTAGAGGGCAGAAAAGAGGAAGAAGAAAAACAACAGTGGGAAGAAGTGGATAGAAAGGCAGGATTCCATGATAAATAAGAGGATCTATTAGGCCCCTATACTACTATTGTGACCTCTTATTGTTATTAGTACAACCCCATTCTTAATATTGCATCTTCATATTTAGAACAAAATCAATTTTTATGGTATAAAGGGCTTTGTTCTCGTAAACAACTTGTTACGTGGTCAATTTTCATGGAGGAAATGATAGCACATTATGATGATACAAAGAACAACACCTTCTTTAGAGCAACATCACAACAATTGGAAGAAAAAAGAGCAAAAGGGCTTTCTTACAAAGTGGAAAGAAAAATTATGGCAACAAGGAAGTCTACCCCTCACAACTATAAAGATGGAAGTGTTGTTTCTCCTAGCCTTCCATAACCTACAAGGGTTACACCACAAAAATTGGAAGAAAAAAGAGAAAAGGGCTTTGTTGCAATTGTGATGAGCAAATGCACTAAAGGTCATAAGTGTGCTGAGAAGAAATATTTTACATATATTAATGAAGAGGAGGAAGAAAGGATCAAGAAAACATCAAAGAAGAGGATAACACTCGGAAACAACTCCAGAGAAGAAGAAAATGAATCCGACCATATCTTGTAAACCATTGTCAAGAATTACCACTCCTCAAACTCTCAGGAAGAAGGACATATCAAGAAGAAAAAGGTTCAAGAAGTGAAAGATCACATGAGAAAGAAGAAATGAATCCAACCATATCTTGTAATGCATTGGCTAGAATTACCACTCCTCAAACTATCAAGATAGAAGGACATATCAAGAAGAAAAATGTTCAAGAAGTGAAAGATCACATCGAGCATCAAGAAATGAATCCGACCATATCTATTAAAGCATTGGAAGAAATTACCACTCCTCAAACTCTCAAGATAGAAGGACGTATCAAGAAGAAAAAGGTTCAAGTAGTGAAAGATCACATCGAGCATAAACAACAAGTTCTCCAACTTTTAAAGGATAGCGCCACTTTGGAGCATAATCAAATGGAACAACACGTAGATCAACATCGTAGTGAAAAAAGTTTTGATGTAGGTGATTTGGTATTTTTACGGCTACATCTCAAGCAAGCTATTTATGAGGAGGAAATGTTGGCAACACTACATGCACTTAAGAAATGGCTACCTTACCCAATGGGAAGACACTTCAAGGTAAAAATGGATCATGACGGTCTTAAATACTTTTTAGAACAAATATTATCTTTAGAAGAACATAAAAAATGGGTCACAAATATGTTGAATTATGACTTTGACATCATCTACAGAAAAGGGATGAAAATTTTTGTTGCAGATGCACTCTCAAGGAAGGATGAGGATGTGGAAGCATTGTTTTGTGCTATTTCTATTATCCAACTAGATGAGATAAACGAAGCAAGGGATGAATGGAAGAAGGACAAAGAAGTGTGGCCAGTGATTCAAAAGATGCAAAATATCCCAATTCAAACAATATTGCCAGAACGTGAAGGGGAAGGAAAAAACATATTGGAACCTGGAGCAGTCACAGAAACAAGAACCCGACAGCTACAAAATCGATCAATTTCAGAGTATCTCTTAAAGTGGAAGAACTTACTTGCTGAAGATTCCACATGGAAGGATAAGAATTTTATACAGGAGCATCAAGAACTACTCAAGTGTTGAGAACAACACTTTTTGAAGGAGAGGGGCATGTTACGCCCCTATACTACTAGTGTAACCCCTTATTCTTATTAGTACAACCCCCTTATTATATTGTTGTACCTATGTAGTCCCCATATTGTTATTATTGTGCCCCACATAAGCCAACTATTGTTATTATTGTGCCCTTACATTATTATTTTTATGTCGGCTTTGATCATATTATGACCCCTTAGACTCTTATATATATAAAGGAGGTCTTGTCATTTGTATCATTGAAGAATTGTTCATTTATGTAATGTAAAGGAGGTTGCCCCCTCGAAGAGGTTGAATTCTAAGGCGTTTATCTCTCTTTTCTATCTTTTTGTGAGTTGGTTTCATAACAATATCTCGCATAAGAAACATGGGATGTCAGGGAGGCCATCAGGGCTATCAAAGATGAAGAGATGGACTAGTTGCTCAGAGGATGAGCAACACATTCAGTAGGGGGTGATGATGAGCCCCGAAAATGGGTAATTATATGGGATTATTTTGCCTCCTAACTTAGCTTAATCCACCATTCTCATTAGTTTATCGCATGTTTTTTATTATATTTATGCTAATAGAGTGAATTGGGTTAGTTATTATGCCATGAAGTCTAATGTGTGCTTTATGTAGATTTTTGGTCAATTTTGGACAAAGTCAAATGATTAATGAGCATTTGGCAGCAAATATTTGAGGAAAACAAGGGAGAGGATTTGTAGGAGAGTGTCCCCCTCATTTATGACTCCCTACCTCGAATCCTCCATCAGAAACTCGGAGCACAAACAGCCACATCGATGCATCCAAGGGGCAGCCGAGCAAGTCAAGAAGAACTGTTGTCTATCTCTAGTTCTGGGAAGCCAAGCCCCTTGATTTTAGGAGGGTTGTTGGGGGACTCCATTTGTATAAATAGGGGGGCTTAGATCCTCAGTATTTTAGCCAATTATTAGTAGAATTTTTGCACTTTTGTGCAACTCTTGTTCAACTCATTTTAGAGCTTATTTTTGTGAACAGTTTGTGTAATGTGACTTTTATTTTGATAATGGAGATGACAAATTTTCTAAGCCAGCATTGATTTCATTCAAAGGGCTGAAGCTCTTGGGTTAGGGCCCAACCCAAGTTTCCCAACACCTCTTGCTTTGTACTGATATGTTTTTGCTTCAGTTCAAGAGTTCATTTCTATTACATAGATTCATTTTACCTTGTTCAGAATAGGTTCCTTTTGATGGTTTGCATAGCTGCTTTTGTTTCAGTTGCTCAAGTAGGTTAATACAGTGATAGGCTAAGATTCAAAAAGGCCAACAGTAGGCCCTGATCTCCTTTCTCCCTTCCTGGGACCATGATTTGAGGTCAAGGCACCATTGCTGCCACTAAAAACACAATTTTGCTTCTTCCATGCAATTTCTAGTGTGATGATTTGATTTGGAAAGTTAAAGGGTTGCTTTAGATTCATTTTTCCAAGATTATTTCCTGTTTCTGTAATAAATATCTTTGCAAGATTTTCTATTCGTAGGGTACTGTTCAACACTTTATGTTTCTAGTTCAGAAATTAGGTTAACAAGAGATATGGTTCTGTTTTCTTGATAAAGCTAGTCCTTTTCTTGCTCAGTTTTGGTAGTTAGATGTGCAGATCTCTTACAACACACCTCAGCTCACAATACATCAATAAATCAGCCAGCATCATCTCATTTCTCACAGGTTTCACATGTCATTCACAGTGCTTCACGAATCTTCCCTAATTTCTGCACTTTTTCCATAAGCTTTCCTCTCGTCATTTGAACAAATCCAACCATCATTTTCTTTCCTGATCCTCCTTGTTGATCCCTTTAGTCTTCAGCTACCCTTTACCACCATTTTTCCACTCTTAAAACCTCTAAAAACAACTATTGACATCCTCCTGTAGATCTCCTGTAGAATTTCCTGTGAGTGATTTTTCAAAGTCTAATTGCAAGGGAAGTCTTCAAAAGGTTACCAGAGGCTTCTTAAGACCCCTCCACACTTTCTTACACCTCTGCAAGAACCAAATCCATCTTCCTTTGCCAAAAAACCTTTGCCACGGTCACAAACAGACAAAATCTCATGCATAAAAATTTCACATAAAACATATAAAAACACAAAAAGTTGTTCTTTTCTCATTTTCTTCTGGGAATAGCTTAAATAGATGTGATTTAACTTTTCAGTAGTCAATGGCACTCATTTCATCAGTTTTCATCTCTTTTTCTGTAAAAGTAGGGTTAGTTGGAAAAATTAGGGTTTGCGTTACATTCCAGTCTTCTTTCTCTTTCTGCAAATAGAATAGTCTTTTAGAGTTAAATTTCTTTCATCATAGTTAAAAGCTTCTTATGGAAACTCATAGAAGTTGGCTTGAGCTCCTAGTAATCTTGTGCCAGCTGACCAAGTCATAGCTTGCAGTAAAAGCTAGTACTTGTGCATACAATGTCGTCGCTTCCAAGTTTGTTACGAACTACCGAGTTAATAAAAGTAAAATAGGAAGCCCCAGGAGTTGCAGCATTATTGCTACAATACTTGTGCTCACCACTTGCTCACCTAAGGGTTCCTCCAATTCACATCCACTGAAGAAAACGGAAGGTTGGCTGTTTGAAGCAATGGGGGTATTTGGCAAAAAATTCCCTAAGTTATCCCTATTCCTACGAGGCATGAAATTATTATTATTATTATTATTATTATTTATTTTTTTTTTTTTTATTTTTTATTTTTTTTCAAAATTGAAATTATAGAATGAATGAAAATTAACTGACTGAATGAAAACTAACTACTTGACTAAAATCTTACTTGCATAATGGAAAGGAAAGCAAAGAATACAAAATGGAAAAGAAAGCAACTAAATTACTCTTGCAAAAATGAAACTAATAGCATAATACCAGAAACAAGAAATGAAAGAAAGAAAGCAGTAATCACATATTACTCAGACACCTCCCGACAACGGTTCCAAAAGAAGTGATGAGCACCAGTATTGTAGCAAGAATGTTGCAACTCCTGGGGCTACTAGCTTTACTTTATCAACCAGCAGTTCGTACAACCTTGGAGGTGACAGTGTTGTATACACAAGTAAAAGTGATGGCTCTGTCATTTGTCACTATTCAACTGGCGAGAGAGCACTAGGGTTTTTCAAGCTAGACTTCTATGGATTCAGAAGAATCTTGATTATTGATGAGGGAAAGATAAATCTACTCTAAGAGAAATCTTGTCTACTACAATAAGGAAAAATACTAAAATCCAATGCTAAAATCACACCATTTTCTAACTAATTGCTAAGATACTATGCTTCAGAAAGAATGCTAGGTTAACATGTATGAAATTCTACTTTCTTAAGCATGTAAATTCAAAACATCGAACATGCTACTACTGTGCATGTAAATGACTTAAAATAAATCGATTTTTCCTTTTGTCTTTCCTTCTATAGAAAAGTGTGAAAGCTAATCTCTTTTGGTGATGTGGAAGGTGGCTTAGGAATGTTGGTGGATGGTGGGAAGGTTTGGGATAACCTTAGGTGACATTGTCTGACTTCCTAGAGGCTTTTCCCTCAATTCGGCTTCAAAATAGGCCACTACAGGAAAACCTACAGGATGTCCTCAAAACCTACAAGATTCCCTATATTTCTACAGGATACAGCCGAGAGAAAAATGATGGGTGTTGAAGGTGATGGAAGGCTTAGGGAAGGTGTTTGGTGGATGGAATGAAGCAAGAAAATGCCTAGGATCACCCAGAACTCAAAACCAAGGTTGGGAGATGGTTGGATTTGCTCAACATGCTTGGAGAAGTTTCCTTGTAAAATGATGAAATTGGTGAGGGTCTTAGTGAAAGCAAGGAATGATCATGGATGGATGAAGTTTGAAGGAGGTTGTTGGCTATGGGATCTCTCTTTACTTCTGAAACACCTGCACTGCATCAAACATTGATATTTTTCCAAAAATCATGTAAATAAGGAGAATTTCAATAAGCTAGGAAAACATAGTTTAATGAGCTATTTGTCTACTGCATGCATGAGGAAAACTTGTAGAATAAGATGGAATCATTGATGAGATCTACTGTAGGACTAAATATGGAAGAAATGATGACTAGATCCTACTTTTGCAAACTGATCAAATGCTGGCTTAAGTACAGAAAACTCTAAATTCTATGAAAAAGTAGAATTCTATCTTTTTGGGGTTGCGTAGGAGTCCTTTCCTCAAATCATGATCCCTGAAGGAAGAAGTGAGGCCAAAACACCTATTGACAACTTTTTGATGTTCCTTTATCTCTTCTAAACTACTGCTGAAGTAAAGCACAAATGGAAGCAAACTAATAAACAAACTAATCAAATCTACACCACTTGCAATGAAATACTTCTAAGGACAATTTAACCATGAACGTATGAATCAATCTAAGCATACAAATACAAGAAGAGGAGCCTTTTCTACTAGGGTTGGGCCCTAACCCAAGAGCTTTAGCCCTCTGAGTTAACTCAGTGCTAGATCAAGCAAAACCTCATTCTCATTATCAAAACAGAAAGTTACATAGCAATGTCTTCCACCTGTCTAGGCCTCTTTATTTATACAACTGAAGTCTCCAACGACTTCCTTAAATCGAGGGAGGCTCAGCTCCCAAACTCGAGATAAACTAACTCTTTGATCATGACTTGCTCGACTGCCTTTTGATCTTCATGACTTGGCTGCTTGTACTCTAAGCTAGTGTGATTGATGGAGGAATATTCGAATGAAGGAGGAGTAAATGAGGAGGATTTACCTCCTACAATCTCTCTTCCTTGTCCCATTTGATTTTCAGCCTTTAATCTTGCTAAAATCCATGATTGTCTCTCACAAACCTACATTCAATGCAAATTAGTCTACTAGGCATAATATCTCACTTTCACTCATCTCATTAACAAAATATAATCAAAACATGTAATAAATTGTGAGAAGAGTTGACTTGACAAAGCTAGGATGTGAATTAAGGTCCATATAGTTACCCAATGATGAGGCTCATCATCTGCAACAACCATTTGAAATTGAGACAGATGCCTCCAACTATGCTATTGGTTCAGTGCTTACCCAGCAAGGGCATCCAATGGCATATCACAATGAGACACTTTCACATATCATCTAAAATTATCCCACCTGTGGCATAGAGATGTATTCCATTGTGTAAGTCTGCCGTCAATGGAAGCATTACATTTTATGGAAGGAAATGGTCATCCACACAAAGCACCAACCCCTGCAATTCATACAGACAAAAGGAAAGTTGCAGAATGATCGTCATTAGAAGTGGTCCACATATCTACAACAGTTCCATTTGAACATCAAGTACAAGAAGGGTAGCACCAATAATGTTGTAGATTTTCTCAGCCGACCTTTGGTTATGGCACTAACCAATGTGCTTGACTCTTGTGGACACGAGACTTTGGGATGTTCGCATCTTTACAGGAGTGACCCATAATTTGGCACCACATACCAGATTATCTTAGAAGGAAAGTAAGTTCTAAACTTTCACCTCTAGGACACACTGTTATGCCACTTGGGAAACATTTGTGTTCCTTCAAGTGAGCATGACAAGATGATTTGTGAGGTGCACTACAATCAGGTCAGTAGACATTTTGGGGTAGAAAAAACAGTCGCAATGTTGTAGAAGTATTTATATTAGTCAAACCTTTGACAAGATGTTGGGAAGTACATCAGATACTGCACCGCTTGTGCCATTTACAACCTACAATTGAGAAGCAAGGTTTGTATACTCGTCTGCCTACTCCTAGCCGACCCTAAGAATCCATCTCCATGGATTACATGTCAGGCCTTCCTTCTACCAAGCATGGAAACAACTGTGTTTTCATGGTCATTGATAGATTCTCTAAGATGGTCATTCTAACAGCCTACAAGAAGAGTGTCATAGCAGAACCCATTGCTAAACTCTTCTTTGAACGAGCATGGGTACACTTTGGGATCCCATAGTCCATTATCTCAAATCAGGATAGTAGGTTCATAAGTACATTATGGTCAACCCTCTGATCGTTGTTAGATACCAAGCTTACTAATTCTGCGGCCTTCCAGTATTTGAATTGGATCATTATATTATTTATCATCCATCTTGATGCATTCAGAGTGGAAAAAGTGAAGGAATCAACTCACAGGACCATTTTTACCAGCGAGACCCAGTTTGGCGAAACGGGGTCTGAAACCTTCCAGGAGTGTTTTGAGGCATCAAATGACGTTTTTTGGGGGTAAAACTTTGTTTCTGGAGGGAAACACTTTTTCATGTTATTCTACACATAGGGATATTTCCAACGGCATAAGAATCGCGTCAATCGAAGCCCATATGCAAAATTTATGCCACTCAAAAGTTTACCTTCCTGTTTTCACACCTATAATTCGGGACAATGATGCGTCAGCCCACATTATTCATGGAAAAGGGGATAACCATGTGTTTTTGATGTAAAATACTATAGAAGAGTCTATATTGTAACTCTATTTAAGATTTGATGTAGTCAAACTTAATCACTAGTAGGCTATCAAGTTGTGTTATAACTGGGGCACTAAGAGGAAGAGGCTTTCCATTATTTTACGAGAATTTTGTTCCATAATTGAGCAAAGATAGTCAGAAGAGATAGGAGGTAAAACACACAGAGAAGATTTGTGCATTGTAGCATCCTACGTGACATAGGAATTACTTCTTTGTATCTATAACCTTATTTTCCAGATAGAGAAAAAGAGAGAAGCAGCCTCACCTTTCAGCTGGGTTTTCTCCCGAAAGGGTATCCCAGAGCATATCTTGTGTCTCTTGTGTGTGTGTGAGTTTATTTTGTTGTTCTCTACTTTTCTGCATAATTTTTCGTTCACATGCATGCACTAATTATAGTTAAATTTACATATCTAGAAGTTTAATAAAACTGTATTAGTGTAAAATTTTAGAATTTAAATATATCATATTTGTTGTGATGAACTATCCAGTGGAATACGGTACTTTACAAATCATCCCACCCCCAAACTAATGGCCAAACAGAGTTCGTCAACAGGATGGTCATGCACATCCTGTGCATGTACAACTCAAAGTATCCACACACATGGGATTAAAGCCTCCCCTATGTCCAACACAAGTACAACAGAGCTCTCCACGGCTGAACTAACCACAACCCCTTTCAAGTGGGGTTAAGATTCCAGCCATTATGTCCCATTGATGTTGCCATACTACTTGTAGCTACTCAGGTAGATTTGGCTCATGTTTAGTGCAAGATGACAAAACTACCAGCTTCATTGAATGCATTCATCACATCTACCAACAAGTCCATGACATATTGTAAAGAGCCAATTCTAAGTAAAAATAACGTCATGATCAGCATCGGGTGCCACACAAGTTCCAGGTGGGCGACAAAGTTTGTTTACATTTGCAGAAGGAGTGCCTCATTGGGGCCCACCGCAAGCCCCACCCACTCCAATATGGGCCTTACACCATCACTAATCTTGTAGGAGACAATTCTTTGAGCTCAACATTCCACTATTCTTTGGTCTGAACCTAGTATTCTATGTGGACCGGATGCAACCATACTTTCCCCCATTATTGGACACATCAAATATTACTAAGCAGTTGATACCAACAGAGCTCAACCCAAGTTGTATCAAACAGGCCACGATTGGTAGGATCATGGACACACAGATCAAGAACACTCACTACCAGAGGATCCAGCTATATCGAGATGTTAAAGAAAGCCAACTCCTTCACCAGGGCAAGTGGCTCACTAGAGACCAAGTTCAATAGAAATTTCCTCACCTCATGGAGGCTCTACACATAGTGGGGGCCATTGCTTCCTAAGGGAGAGGACTGATCCAAGTGGATATTGGTGGCCACCTGCCTATTCCACCTGGACCTCTAGCTAGTGTCATCATTTTCCTTTAGTATAGCACAATTTACTATTTTTAGCAGTTTTTTGGGTCCTGAACTTTTAGAGTTGTTTTGACCCCCTTAAACGGTGTTTTTTTAGATCTACAGCAGGCCCATAGCTATAGGTAGGGGCTTGAAATAAATATTGTAGTACTTGAAGATATCTTTCTAACAAGGTATCACATGTGCCAAACGGAGATCATATGACCACATTATGACCCCAGGAAGTTAGTTGTCCAACTAACCCTATCAGGGACCACAAACTCTTGGTGATCCATCTCCTAGGGTTAGGGTTTTGGTTGTTTAGGGTTTCCCTTTGTTGTTCAATAATAAAAAGACCCTTGAGCCTCATTGTAACATAGTTCAGAGGCATGTAGCCATCACATTGCTTCTCAAAGATAAGCTACCATCACATGAGCTAGTTTATTTCCATTCTGCTTGTAACAATTTTTAAGTACTTTGTTATTAATGAATTGAAGTTATGTTTTCATTGTATCTCTATGTTTCTATTCATATATGTATTTCATTTAATTCCTTCATAAATATGGATCACTATGACCCCCTCGTTGCACCTGATGCAATGTAAAGCGCGTGCGTTTAGTCGTGGAAAAAATATCACACACAACCAACATTTTTAAAACCACTCCACCTTGATTTACTAGGAAGCCCATCTTTAAAGGGGTTTGGCCTCCCCTAATAGATTTGAGCTACTATGGATTTATGTTGTATCAGCTCTAACCATGTCCCAATTGGGACATCTTCTTACACCACTCAACCACCTCGTCCACCTCCTCTTCAGTCATAACTATAACATGCCCTCTACGCTTTGTATGAGTCATCCCATTTATCCAATAATGTATTGATCCGGACTTAAACAGGAACACAACAAAATACAAAGATAACCATATACACAAAGATGCAGTGGAAATAATGCTTCATTTCATTAATGGAAATACTAAAAGATGCTTACAACCAGAAATAAAAATAAACTAGCTAGGGCAATGGTAGCTTATCTTTAAGAAGAGATGTGGCGGTTACATGCCTCTGAACTGTGTTACAATGAGGCTCGAAGGCCTATTTATTGTTGAGAAACAATGGAAAACCCTTCACATCCCAAAAACTAACCCTAGAAGATGAAATGCCAAACTGTGGGCCCCATTTGGGTAAATTGGTACATCAATTTCCCGGGGTCGTAACTTTGGCATACGATCTCCGTTTGACATGTACAATAGCTTGTTAGAAAGATCTATCCGAGCACTACCACTTTGGGAAGGGCAACATCGGTCCATGGACCCATGTTGCTCCCATATTTCCCAAAAAAACGTCGTTTAGGGCCTCAAAACGGCTTCGGAAGTTCAGGACCCGAAAAACTGCTAAAAATAGTAAATTGTGCTACAATTTAGGAAACTGAAAAAGTTGAAAGAGACAGTTGTGGGGGTCCAAATGGGATAGGTGGGTGGCCACCAAAATCCACCTGGATCATGTATGTTAGAGGTAGAAATCCCATGTTTTTTGTAAAGGTGCGAATTGAATATCCCCTAAACTCTGTCATCAATTGCAGCTAGCATGCCTTTCTTTGTCCAACCTCTTATGACACTGATATTCTTGGTTGAACTTGCACTTTGCATTGTGGTTGATAGTGGCTCTGTGGTTGATGGGGGGACAACATGATATACCACCACACTGTCATTCTCAACGACATTGTTGGGAGCATTGGGAGCATTCACATCACCCCCTTTTTCCTCATCTAATGAACTGGATCATAGTTGGGCCCTCTTGTTCCCTCGCCTCATCCTGTTCCTTGTATAAGATGCAATAAAAACTCTTGCCATGGCTGCAACAACCTGCAGATTTACCATGAAATTTTGATTAACAAAATGTTGATCTTGCTTAGTAGATCACCAATCATTCATGCATTAGCAATTTCTTAGTGAAAATGAGGCTTATTGCATGGAATTTGATGTATATTTTCAAGGTATACAAATATGATATGCTTGATCCAAAAACAAAATTGTTGATCTCGAAATTAACCCAACTGGACCAGCTAATCTAACCAAACAACAATCCTACATGGAATTTGATGTATATTTGCAAGGTATACAAGTATGATATGCTTGATCCAAAAACAAAATTGTTGACCTGGAAATTAACCCAACTGGACCAACTAATCTAACCAAACAACAATCCCAGTTCACTACTCATTATACCCTAATTGCTACAGGCCAAAAGAACCAAAACCCATTAAGCCTTTAGTCAATTACAGGTACACAACTCTTGCAAATGAGTATAGAATGAATAATACCATGTAGTATTAGCAGACAAGGTAATTTATTGGGATTTGTAATCAGTATGCTACAGCAATCAGTGCTTTAGTTATGTACTGTAACTTCAATCTAACATTTCCTTTCGCTGAATTTCAGGACTATGTGTGTGGTAAGCCATGCGTCCCTAAACAATTCTGGGTTGCAAATAATTGAAATATTTTTATCTCTCTAGCTAGATGATTAGATGATCAGATAAAAAAAAATCATTGTTTACAGCTTGATCGTAGTTACTTCGTTGATAGATTAAATTATATGTGTGGCTTATAAATGAGGTGTATAAACAATAACATAGCTTGTACTAGAGAGCATACATTACTAGAAAAAAAACATGATGATTTTTCTCAGCCTTCTTTTTGTATCAGTGCATACTGTATTGGTGAACAATCTATGTGGACTTGGGCATGTAATTATGCAGTTCTTGTTTTCTTCCTTTAGATAGGGTGTAGTCTTGAGCTTAATTCCTCTCCTACATGAGAATAGGGAGCCCTCAATATCAAAATAAGGATAAGAAGTGTGGCAGAGTAATAAGGATTCCTAGGTTCCATGGTTGCTTGGTTATGTGTTTTCGCTATTCGTTTTCTGGGTGCTTTTGCTGATTAAATATTACCTCTAAGGTGGGTGAACTTTGTCTTTCAAAGAATGCATGATGTTAGAATATGTCTATCAAAGAATATATTGCGTAAACATTATGGGAATGCTCCTATTTGTGTTTTCTTGTTTTTCATTTTCTAGGTGCTTTTGCTGATTAAATATTACCTCAAAGGCGTGTGAACTATGTCTTTCAAATAATGCATGATGTTAGAATATGTCTATTAAGGAATATATTGTGTAAACATTATGAGAATGCTTCTATTTGTGTTTTCTTGTTTTTTCTTCGTATAAGTGATATATTATTGTGTAATTTGTTGACTTTAATCCATAAAATAGAACAAAAGAGGGGAGAATAGAAGACTATTTATAATTTCTTATTGGGTTGTTTGTTCTTATATGTGGGTTATTTGGGACTTAAATTGCAACTTTTGTACCTAAAACTGCATATTGTCTACAATGGTAATTGGTGAACAAACTATGTGGAATTGGGCATGTAATTACATAGTTCTTGTTTTTTCTTCCTACAGTTAGGGTGTAGTCTTGATCTTAATCCCTCTTCCACATGAGAATAGGGAGCCCTCATTATCATAATGAGGATAGGAAGTGTCACAGGGTAATAAGGGTTCCTGGGTTCCCCGGTTACTTGGTTATGTGTTTTAGCTACACATTTTCTAGGTGCTTTTACTGATCAAATATTACCTCTAAGGTGTGTGAACTTTGTCTTTCAAAGAATGCATGATTTTAGAATCTGTATATGAAACAATATATTGTGTAAACATTATGGGAATGCTCCTATTTATTTTTTTGTGTTCTTTCTTCCTATAGGTGATATATTATTATGTAATCTATCGAGGTTAATCCATAAAATAGAACAGAAGATGGGAGAATAGAAGACTAGCTATAATGCCTATTTGTGTTGTATGGTCCTATAGGTGGGTTATTTGGGACTTCAACTACAAGTTTTGAACTTGGAACTGCATATTGTTTGCAATGGTAATTGGTGAATAGTGTATGTGGATCTTGTGCATCTCTAGCCTCTAATCTAGTCTCTACTCTAATCTTTGCTTCAATGGATGAATCATATAAACAATAACAACAACAAAATTAATCAAAATTAATAGCAACAAAATCAACATGATAACATTATTCAACAAAATTAAACTTGATAGCACTGTGCATACACTCTGATTGTATGTCTCTAGCATCTAATGAATAGAATGAATGTAACATTGTGCACACGCTCTGAGTGTATGTCTCGAGTAGCTCATGAGTAGAATGAATGTTTCAAATACAATTCAGTGAGGGTTGAGGTTTTTTTATAGTTTTTTATGTAGAATTTGATTGGTAGGGAAGATTGGCATGGATTGTCATCTCCCAAATTCAAATGTATGTTCTAGATTGATTTGTACATGATCCAATAGCTGATAAACTTTCATGGTTGATCCTTGTGCTTCCTTGTGCTTAATTCTTGAATTGAAAGGCTTGGTGTAATTTATTGTATCTTGTGAATTAATTCCTAAATTGAATGATGTCATTTATTGTCTTCATTAGGTTGAATGGTTGAACACACATTTAGATATGGTTGACACACATTTCACTTATTCTTGTGCATGTATTACCTAGCGTTGGGATGTGTTGCTCCAGTCGAAATCAGTGGGTGCTTGTTTGATGGGATAGAGGTGGGTGCTTGTTTGATGGGATAGAGGTATCACTGGATAGAATTTAATAGAATGTTTTATAGTGCATTTGACTTAATTGGTAATTCAAATCTAGATATAGTTAAGACATAATGTCTTATCAACTTATTATGTTAAAAACTTAGTATTTGATAGTTATTGATCCAATCAATACATGAACCCATTTTAAACCTAATTTAATAACTTTAATAAACTAATATTAATCATTTATATAATTTTTTTAATATCTTATTATGAATTTTTGTATATATATGTGAGAACAATATTATAACCACCACAATAGAACCCTCTCCGTATATCTTCCCTCCATCATAATTGTTTCATTCATGAGATTCATGTCGGCGTTCCCATTTGCTGATTTAACAGGTGTGTGCTACTCGAAATCTAAGATCTGGGACGGCGTAACTCCACTTTGGATCACATTTTTTGGTTTTAACTGAGTCAGGGTGGGAAGAAAGAAAGCAGCAGCAGCAACGATGACATGGCAATGTGGCAGTCATTTTGCATTCGGAAACGGAAGAAGCTAATCTTTTTCTATCAACACAACATTATGGTTTTCTTCCCACCCAAGCAACGCCAGCATTCCCATTCCAACAACAAAAAGGATCGCTGCTTCTTCTCCACTGGTATTGGTATTGACATGAGCGCAAATGGAGGTGTGAAATCGCTTTGCAAAGAGGGGCGATTGCAGCAGGGGGAATTACATTTGATGGACCAACATGATATTTGCTCACAGTCTTCTTCTTCTATGTATGCTTGTATCCTGCAACAATGCCATGGTAACATAGCGGATGCTAAACTAGTGCATGCTCACATAATCCAGACCGGATTTAAACGCACAATGTATTTACAAACGAAACTCGTTACATTGTACGCAAAATGCCAGAGTATGGAGAATGCTCGCCGAATGTTGGAGCAAATGCCCAAACGCGATGTGGTTTCCTGGACTGCCATGCTTACTGCTTACTCCAAGCAGGGAAAGTACCACCAGATATTGGAGGTATTCCACCAAATGCTACAATCAGGCGTCCAACCCGATCACTTCACATTCCCCATTGTTATTTCAGCATGTGCCAACTTGGCAGCTCTGGAATGCGGCATATCTATCCATGAAAACATAATTAGAAGTGGATTTCAATTCGATGTCTTCGTGGGAAGTGCTCTTGTAGACATGTATGTTAAATCTGCTAATATCGAGGATGCACGCAAAGTGTTTGACAAAATGGCTGAACGAGATGTAGTCTCTTGGACTGCTATTGTTGCAGGGTATGTACAGAATGGGCATCTTGACGAGGCAGTGAAAATCTTCAGGGAAATGCCTGAACGTAACGTTGTCTCGTGGAATGCAATAATAGCAGGATATGCTCAGAATGGATATGTTGATAAGGCCTTTGAACTCTTTCAGAACATGCCTGAACGAGATGTTGTCTCTTGGAATGCAATGGTTGCAGGATATGCAAAGGAAGGACGTGTTTATGAAGCAATGGAGCTTTATCATGAAATGCCAGAACGAAACGTGGTCTCGTGGAATGCCATAATTGCAGGATTTGCTCAGAATGGGCATTTTCAACAGGCTTTCAGTTTCTTTAGAGAAATGCAAGAAACCAATGTGAGGCCAAATTTGATCACCTTTGCCAGTGTTCTTCAAGCATGTGCCAACTTAGCAACTTTAGAATGTGGCAAGCAGATCCACGCACATATAATTAGAAGTGGATTTCAGCTTGATGATGTTGTAGAGAATGCTCTTGTAGGCATGTATGCCAAATGTGGTCATCTAGATGAAGCACGCAGTCTATTTGACAAAATGACTAGACACAAGATGATCCCCTGTAATACAATCGAGTCGCAATACGGTCAGAGTGGGCATTTTGATGAGGCTGTAGAAATCTTTCAACAAACACCTGAACAAGAAGTAGTCCTATGGTGTACGATGATTGCAGGATACGTGCAGAGTGGGCATTTCAACGAGGCTTTGAAACTCTTTCTACAAATGCAGATGAGTGGTGTAAAGCCAAACTCATTTACCTTCACTAGTATTCTTCCAGCATGTGCAAACTTGGCAGCTCTAGAACATGGCAAGCATTTCCATGGAAATATAATTAAAAGTGGATTTCAGTCGAAAATCTTTGTGGGTAATGCCCTTGTAGACATGTATGCCAAATGTGGAAGTATAAAGAATGCCGTAAAGGTGTTTTCCAAAATGCCTGAAAGAGATACAGTCTCATGGAATTCAATGATTGCAGGTCATGCTATGCATGGGAATGGCACAGAGGCTTTCCTACTCTTTAAACAAATGGAACAATGTGGGACAATGCCAGACACTGTCACCTTCATAGGTATTCTATCTGCATGCTGTTATGTAGGCCTAGTGGCTGATGGTTTGCGATACTTCACTCGCATGAGTGACGATTACCACATCACACCTACAGAGGAGCATTATTGCTGCATCGTTGATCTTCTAGGTCGCGTTGGGCGTCTGGATCAGGCCTACAACTTTATCAAAAGAATGCCAACAAAGCCAACTGCTGCTGTGTGGCGGTCTTTGCTTGGTGCCTGTAGAATCCATTCCAACATAGAATTAGCGCATCGTGCAGCAGAGTGTCTACTTGACTCAAACCCGGAAGATGATGCACATTATATATTGCTTTCAAACATATATGCAACGGCTGGCAGGTGGAATGATGTAGAAAGGGTGAGAAAAATGATGAAAGAAAGGAGGATAAAAAGGAATCCGGGGTGCAGCTGGATCGAGGTGAATAACAAGGTGCATCACTTTTTCACATGAGACAGATCACATCCAAAGAGAGAATATTGATGCAGTGTTAGAAATACTGTCTGGAACTATGAAAAAGGCAGGTCATATACCAGATACGAGTTTTCTGTTGCATAACATCAAAGGTGAGCAAAAGAAAGATCTTAGATATTCTGTCCCACCACAATGAGATGCTTGCCATTGTATTTGGGTTATAAATGCATCTTTTGGAACACCTATCTGGATTGTCGAGAACATTCTAGCATGTGGGGACTGCTACTCTGCCACCAAGTTCCTCTCTAAGATGGTTGAAAAAGAAAGTTCTATGAGGAATCCAGCCATTCACGTCATTTCTAGGATGGTCATTCTTGCAGGGATTATCGATGATTTTAAGTGAAACAACATGATTGGGACAGGCTCGAGCTGCAATAAACTAATATATATCACATTCTATCATCAAGAGGCAGAGAATAGGACCGAGGTATTATTATTATCTCAAAACATGCCATGAGTAAAAATCCTGTCAATCTTTAAAAACATTTAGCTCATTTTTTCAAAATTTTATGCTCTAAATCACCTTACAACACTGCACTCTTTAGACCAGAATGAAATCCTGTTTGAATAAATACCTCATTCTGCCCACATTCTCATCAGAATTATATGACCAGTTTGAACAGAAAATGGGATCTGCCTTTTATCTTCATTTTTAACAAAACACTTTCTTTTTTTAACTTGCTTTAAATTTAAATCTTTTTATATCCAAAATAATTATTTGGTCTCTATACCAACAGAAAATTGTCCAGTCACTTGTCAAAATTATCAAGGCAACGATTTGATAAGTATGAGCATCATTCAGGAAATGCAAAGGTGCTGAAATCAGTTGATTATAATACATGTTGAAACCTCAAACTAGTAAATATTCATTATTTCCTACAACCTTATCAAGAAATAAACATTTTCAGCAAGCTGTGGGAGAGGTGCCTCAAGAACAATATACAAATTCGATCTCATTCTGAAATTTAGGTGTCTGTGAGCTTAATTTATGATATCTAAAAGTTATGCCATGTTTAATAAAGCAAACCCAGTAAAGAAGTGTTCTTGGTATGATGACTCTCTAATCTGTGCCAATCTGTATATGCAGTTTATTGTGCAGGTGAAAAAAATCAAGCTGGATGTGGTGCATCTGCTCTACCTCCTGCAGTATTTGGGGGTGCTCCACGGGCAGATTACTGTGTAGGTGCAAAAATCAAGCTGGATTTGGTGCATCTGCTCTAGCTCCGGCAGTATTTGGGGGTGCTCTATGGGAAGATTACTGTGTAGGTGCAAAATTCAAGCTGGAAGTGATGCATCTGCTTTAGCTAGTGCACTATTTGGGGTGCTCCATGCACCATTACAAAGGAGCTGCCCATCGACTCTCTAGCCCATTTGGCCTGTTCTAGACAGTTTCAGCAACCTGAAGGAAGGCGTCTCCACATGGCTTTCTGGGCTGGTTGTGAGAGGAGGGAGCGTCACCATTGTTGGCTCCCCTTGTCCCTGCAATATAATGATAAGTTCCTACAGCTTACTCTTATGATGTTCAAGATAGATAAGCCTCCAGAGGAGCTCAAGCAGGGTAATGATGGCTAGGTGCTTGCCATCTCAGATCCAAAGCAGGGCATGATAGATGAAGTAACCCACCTCCAACTTCGATGGACAATGCTAACCCCTCACTTGATACAAGGCTCATCCCGTCAAATGCCTGCATTATGCTTATTAATTGCGACACCCCAGTTTTGATCTCCAGATTAGCAATGTATAGTTGTAAATATAATGAATGGATGAAGGTCATATGATATAATATATAAACATTGTACATGGAAATAAAATAAAATAAAATGTATGGCCAGCTACAAGATGGACATGGACATGTTAATCTGGCAGTTTAGTGACAAATTCCAACCATGGGACTAGATTCTTTTTTTGAAGAGGACCAATTTTGACTATTGAAGCACTCAATTAGGAAAAGGGAAAGTGTACTTATGAAGAAAAATCCACATATGCACATTTGGATCGTAGTTTTAAAAACCGGAGCTAGTGACCGGACCCGTCCAACTAATACACCAAGTTTCAAACTGGATCCGGTCAAATCTCAATGAACCGGTTTAAAAAAAATACATTAAATAATTATTTTTTAATGAAAAAAATATTTTTAAGATTTAAAACCATGATTCCAAACCAATAGAGATAAAATATGCAAAGTTTGCTCATTTATATACCATGTAAAGGTAAATATATCAAAATGACACCGAGTGCAATACATATCATCGACAAAATACATAAGCAATGAGACTCTAAATGGCCTATAAAGTCCAAAAACAATGTTATAAGCTATGAGGCCATTGGCCTACTACAAGACTACAAGTCTACACATGATCAATCATCAAATTCATCACCACTACTAGACACAGGATCATCAACAAGAGCTACATAGACATCATCTGCTTCAGAGTCTGAGTATGCCTCAACCTCAATAGTAACATTGCCACCAATAACAATAGAAGTGGACCTAATGGAAACATGAGTCAGTCGAGTTGCACGACTAGTGCCTTCCATTGGTTGTTTGTCTTAGCTTGATGCGGCTACTAATCATGGTTCTGATGCCGCTACCAAATTTGTTTCATCCCCCCATGCCATGTCAATATAAAAATCAGCATCAAACATAGAATCTTCAGTCTCCTCCACCCATTCTAATGTTGAATCAATATCGTCCAACACAATGGGATCTAGATCAAATGTTTTGTTCATCATTTGGTTGTGCCTTAGTCGAAGGTTGTATTGCACAAAGACATAATCATTTAACTGTTTTTGTTCCAAATGGTTTCTCTTCTTCATGTGTATGCGCTCAAAAATAGACCAATTGCGCTCACAACCTGAAGCACTACAAGTTTGGTTGAGGACTCTAATTGCAAACTTTTGCAATTGAGGACATTGGCTGCCAAATGGCTCCCACCAATGTGTTGCAAAGAAAATGACATTAATTAGTAACTTAGTTCATTTCATTACTTATTTACAAATTACAAGTATTTATAGATAATTTGAATTGTAAATTTGTAAACGATTTTACTTGAAAAGAAAAACAAATTGGAATTGCTTACCTGGTTGATCCACATCTCTTGCCATCTTTGCGAAGTTTTTGCCAAAGGTACCAGTTGCCATACTGAAAAGAGTAAGTTGTTTATGCATTTCCAACTACTCTACATGGATAGGGATCATGCACTCCATGCAATCAATCAATCGATCTTTGACCTCCCCAACCTACAGATCTCCTAACCGAGCTTTATAATGATACTTTCGGTTCAAAAAACACTCAGCTGCATGTATAGGACGATGGAGTTGATTGTTCCATTTGTTATCAATGATCTACATATATGGCCATATTTAGCAAACTTATCCTTGTAAATTGCCCGTATCTATTCCTTTGCTCGATCCATAGCCTCATAAATGTAGCTCATGGCCAATTTTTTCCCATTCACCATTCTTAGCACCTTAACAAGGGGTTTGCTAATTTTTACAAGCTCTATAGACCTTTTCCAAAAATAATTGTCAGAAACTTTCTTGTTGGTGTCTTTGTCATATTATCTACGAGCCCACCAAGATTCACTCCAATCATCAGAAGAAAACATTTTCTGTAGGTTTTCTTGTTGAGAATTGAGACATTGCAATGTGAGGAAATGCGTTGCAAATATTGTAGCTGCAGACTTAACAAGCTCTTTGCCCCCAATGTTTTTCTCATTATGTGCAATACCCATGAGTGGTTGTAGATGTATTTTGTAATGCACTTCTCATTCTTTACAATGTTTTTTTACCCACTCCACTTTGTCTATGTCGCCAAGCATGAGGTCTATGCAATGTGCAACACATGAAGTCCAAAATATGGTCTTATATTTGGACTCAAACATATTTCCAGTAAGAACATAGTTTGAGGCATTATCTGTGATGACCTGCACAACATTCTGCTCCCCCACTTCCTAAATGATCTCATCCAAAAGCTCAAATAAAAGGTTTGCAACCTTTACCTTATCAGATGCATCAACTAATCTCAAAAACATGGTTCTTTGAGGGCAAGAACAAGAAAATTAATGATAGTGTGGTTTTTTGCATCAGTCCATCCATTTGACATGATGGAACAACCTGTTTTGAGCCTTGACTCTCTATACTTAGCCAAATACTCATCGATGGAAGAAATCTCTTTTTGCAAAATAGCTCCCCTCAAGTCATACATAGTAGGGCCTTTGAAACCCTTTCTTGCAACTATAACAGAGTCCCACATAGCTTGGTAATAAGGTGAGTGAGCAACATTAAATGGGATATATGCATCATACCACCATTTAGCAATGTATTGATAAGAATTTTCTTTGCATTGTTTTTTCCAATGTTCATCCACAGTGGATTGAAGACTTGGCTGGGAGGAAGTGGGATTAGCAGAGGCAATGGTGGCAGAGGATGAGATATAACTTTAGATGTTTGTTATCTATGTTCCTTTAGATTGTTGGCCAAGAGCAGGAGGAAAAAAAATGAAAGGGATCATTAGTGGAAGAGATAGAAGAGGAGTCTTGAATCTCATAATCATCATACCCACTCTCTTTCATGGCTTGTAATAATTCCATTTTCCTTGAAATTTCTTCGTGGATGGCCTCTCCCTAGCCTTATTCTCTTCAAACTTTGCAAACTTGGCAAGGTTTTCTGACCTAAGAGGACCTAACACTTCCTTTAGTGCTTCACATGACTTTACTTGGCCTCTTATCCCAGCAAAGTGTTGTTTCAACCTAAGAATACCCCACCTCCAATAGATTTATTGTAAAATTTGCATATCATTTTTCCATCAAGCACATCACAATGAGCCCATGTAGTGTCCTTGGCTTTTGGAGCCATATTGGCTTGAAATAATTAAAATTTGCAAAGAAAGCTACCATTTAAAAAAAAAATTGTAGCTAAGAAAATGGAAAACCCAAGATAATTTTAGGAAAAAAATGCACATGTAGCCTACAAAATTTGATAACATAGAACTAGAAATATGATAGCATAGAACACATTATAAATTTTACTACATGGACAATAGTGAAATGAGGAATTTTTCAAGTGAAAATCCTTACCTGGAAATGCAAACTAGCTTCTTTAGCTTCCTCTTGAAGATGCCAACTCTACTACCAGCTCCAAACTATCTCCAAATTAGCTCCAACTTCAACTCCAAGCTTCCAAGATGACTATCCCAGCCAAAACTCAACACTTTCCAAACTCCCAATCGAACTCACAAAAACTCCAAATGAGATGCGTGAGACAAATGAGAGGGGTGAGCTCTTTTTAAAGGCTTGGAGAAGGTGTTTTTGGAGGGAAACAACTCCTACTTTCCCTCCAAAACACCCAAGAAGTTTCCTAAAAGACATTGTGTGGGTCCATCACGACCTTGGCTATGAACAAGTCAGTTTAGGACGAAACTGGCCAATTTGACCATAAACCGACCGGCTATGTCCTAAACCAGTTGGTTTGGTCCGTTTTTGTGGCTTTTAGGAGAAATAGGCCCTTAAATCAGGATTTTTGTCCTATTTGACCCTGTTGCCTAATGAATCGATGGATTTAACCAATTTTGGTTCATGCCTGCCAGTCTTTAAATGATTTGGATAGTTTGGCCCTAACATGAAATTCGTCACCCTTAGAAGCCTATAAATACAAGTGACCTCAAGCTCATTTGGACATCAACAAGCATCATCTTCTTTTCTTCATTGATTGGTTCACACAGGTTTGAGGCTAAGTGGAGGAAAGATGTTTGCACAGGTTCGAAATTACAGGGTCTGAAGCTCACACGTGTTTTAGGGTTTTGGTTTCCAATCGTAGGCTCATCAAAGAGAGTTTTCAGCTATAACCACAAGCTAGCAGGCTCAATGGTGTGGTTGGAAGGTCTCAACTGCATGCACAACACTTCCTCCATGCGGTTGGGCTCTAGGGCTAAATTTTGACATCTAACTATAGTTGACCGTCGTTGACCGCAAACAGGAAAAGTTGTCTCTGATATATATTGATGTTGAGAACATATTTATGAATGTTGTTGGGTTAATTTTGTTGGATGATTTTGTATTGGGCTCATTGTACTCTCTGTTAAACATTTAATGACAATCTAATTGAAGAAGAATTTTCAAAAGGTTTTCCCCTTGTGGGGTTTTTCCCCGGTCTTTGACCAAATCTTATGTCTCTTGTTGATGTGTTGATTATCTCTGTCATTGCATTTATTGTTCTATCTTCAATTATTGTTGTTGATTGGAAAGATTAATTGTTATTGAAAATATTGTTAATTGAAGTATTGAATTTGGGCTAACAATCATTAAAACATCATAGTGCAGTGTGAAAATTAACATGGTATCAGAGCCAAGGTGAAGGAAAAACCAAAAAGGAGACAAGCATTGAAGCAATCATCTTTGGAAAGTTGAAGTAACCTATCTAGTCAAGTCAATATGTCTTCCTCTTTCATCAAGGAACATGAGAAATTAGGTGACCCATTTAACTTTGCCACATGGAAGATGGGTTGGAGATTATAGCTAATAACAATGATGTTTTGGAATACATTCAAGGAAAAGTACCCGAGCCTCTGGAGAATGCTTCCATCACTGCCAAGAACAAGCAAAAGAAAGGTGAGTTAAAATAAAAACAAATTATAGTTGATGGTTTACAAGATAGTTTACTTGCACATGTTAGAAATTTAAGGAAGTCTAAAGATATCTATGATAATATAGTTGGCATGTATGAAGTCAACAATTTGAATGAAATCATCTCCTTGAAAGATCAACTTAAAGACATAAAGATGAACAAAGGGGAGTCCGTGTAATCCTACATTATGAGGATATATTGTCTTAGAAATTAATTGCAAAGAGTTTGGGAAAATGTACCTGACAGGAAATTGGTAATTATAACTCTTAGAGGTCTCCCTCCGATGTGGGAAAACTTCATTACTACGATAAGCAATAACAATATATTCCCGTCATGTGATGATATTGTTGAAAAGCTCACTCAAGAAGAATCAAAGATGATATCTAGAGGAAGGATTCAAAAGCATGAAGAGAGAGAGTTTTTTGCATTCGTCACTCGAAACAAGAAGAAGAAAGGGAAAGGAGGTCCATCAAATTCAAGAAATCCTCCTCCTCAAAATACAAAGAGAAGGAATGATAGAACATCATTTCACATTGAATGCTACAATTTCTTCAAGAAGGATCATTTTGCTCGAGATTGCCCCAAGAAGAAAAATGGTCCACACTACAACACTAGAAGCAACAACAACAAGTTTGATGATCGAAGAAGAAAAGATGGTCAAAGGAATTATCACAATGGAAGAGATGAAAGAAGAAGAAGAGATGCTTCAAGTGACCATGAAAAATATCTTCATCCTCAAAAGAAGTCAAGATACTCTAGGTATGAAAGTAATGTTGGTAATCAATCTAAATGTATTCTTATTTATGCCCTTACTAGTTCCTCTCCTCCAGATTTGTGGGATAGTTGGTTGGTTGATAGTGGGGCCACTCATCATTTCTATGGGTATAAAGAAGTTCTCTCTAATTTGGTAGAGAGGGAGTCAAATTTGAAAATTATTCTTAGAGACAACTCCACTCATATCGTTAAAGGATTTGGGGTCGTCAAATTTTATTTGAATTTTGGGGAATATATTTTGCTCCATGATGTGATGAATGTGCTAGATTGAAGAATAATTTGGTATCAATATCTTCTTTGGAAGACAAACCAATGAGGGTTTACTCCATCAGGGAAAAGGTTCTTACTGTTGAGAAATCTAGAGCAGGAATAGTAAAAAGATTTATCTGCTTGATAATTGCTTGTGATATACTTTTACTTCTCAGCTTATAGTATTTTTTTTATTTATGTTACTATTGTGTTATTTTCATCAAGACAATTACCAATATGTGCAATAAGAGACAAGCGACACAATATGCAGGGTTGTCAGCCAAGGCCAAAACCTCTCACTTCTTGAGAGGAAAACTCGATCAAAATATTTCTTCTAGATCTTCAATTGACGAGTACCAAGACCATGACACAAACCCTTGACTCTAGTATCCTCCCAATAACCTTGTCACTAGCCTTGATGCTCTGCCTCTTCACTTCCTTGACTTTCTTCTTGATCTTAAACTACTCTCCTTGCTCCTTCTAGAGAAACTTAGTCTCTATCCTTCACACTGCTTTGACTTCTCATAGAGAACCTCGATCTCTATGATCTCATTGACTGTCTCTAGAGAATCTTGGTCTCTAGATCTCTATCTCAGTTATCCAGAACAAGTATCCAGAAGAATCCTTTCTTCGCTGCCATAGAAGAAACCTCCTTCATTGCCCCAGAAGAAACCTCCTCTTCATTTCCCTAGAAGAATCTCTTCTTCGCTTCCCTAGAAGAAGCCTCTCTTTGTTGATCTAGAAGAAAACTCTTCTTCGCTGCCCCATAAGAATCTCTTCTTCAATGCCCCAGAAGAAACCTCTCTTCGTTGATCCAGAAGAAAACTCTTTTTCACTGTCCCAGATGAAAAGTTTCTTCGTTGATCCTAGAAGAAACCTAATTCACAATACCTAGAAGAATCTTCTTCTCTATACCTTCTTCTTACTTCTTTTGTTGGACTCTACTTCGCACTTCTTTTTTATCGAATGCTTGTCAAGTTACTTACTTGAAGGCCAGTGATGAAAACCTGTGGTCGGATGCGAAGAACTTTCCATTAAGGCATGCAATCTCTAAGGTACTAAAATAGAGTTTCTAAATTATCTTCTTGGATAATGAGTTGAAGTCGAGAGGAAGTGACCAATTGAAGGAGGGCCATAGGGATTCCCTCATCATTGACATCAAACAAGGAATAAAGTGGAATGAAAGAGTATGATCCAAGACTGTAGGAAAGGGTTAGACAATGTATAGGTAACAAACTGCATATAGGACTTCTTTTGAACATCAATGATACGACTCTAGAATGTGGAAAAATTTGACTCAACATAGGGCCATGGGTCATAATGACGAAATGGAATAATCAGATGAGAGGAAAAATGGATCACCCAAACCTAGAAAGCCAAGCCGCTGAATGAGGATATCCCAAACCCGACATGAGAAACATATGAGTGTCATGCTCAAGAGCGACATGCTGCATATATAAGAGATGTTTCACTTTCATTTTCCCCACTATTTCTAGCGAGTAACCCAATTATTTTTAATCACAAATTTGAGGTGATAGCATATGCTTGTAGTATAAGTTCATTCTTTGAATGAATCCATCTTAGTAAGTTTTACGAGTTCTAGAAAGGAGAAACTTGGTATTGTCATGGTGACAAGTCTTTTGCCGTTTAATTTTTTACGAGTCCGACAAAAGAATAACTCAGTATTTTTTCCATATTTAGAGAGTTTGAAAAAGAGACGAAAAAGAAAACTCCATCACGTCCCTTTTCGTAATTTGTCTCTTGAACTCGAAAAGGTAGAAAATAATATTCGAGAAAACCTCTTGACCATATTGACCAAGGTGTACATTTTTCGTAAATAGTCAATCTCAACGCGAAAAAGGGATAAACGTATACTAAGATGACGTCAATTCATTTAATTTAACGAGTTCGAAAAGACAAGTACACGATGACCTTTTCCTATTTCGAAAGTCAGAAAAGAGTTTAAATATGACTCCAAGGGGGTTCCTTTTTCGTTTATTTTTTAACGAGTCTTAAAAAGAGATAAAACAAAAAATCGTTGAATCAAGTAAAAAATGATTATTGTAACCACTAAAAAGAACCTGTAATTGCACAAAGACAACCACACATCACTGATATCAAGGAAAATAATAAAATATTGGAAAAAAAGTGTTTAAAAACTTATAAATAGACAAAGTAATTTTTTTTTTACCATTTCACTTGGAGTAAATTGGAGAGTGCATTTTACCCTATTTTCCTTGATTCTTTAGGCAAGTAGTGTGAGAGATCCAGGGCATCATTTCACGAATCGTCAGCGGTAGGTGAGAGCTCTTCCTTTTCCCTTGCTTTTCATTCTACTTTCATGCCATTTCTTGGGGTTTTTGTTGGTAAAAAGGGAGGATTTCAAATTTTAAAATCGGGGGTGATCAACGTGAGTTTGCTCATCGGATCCACATTGATTGCCCCTGAGCCCAAAAGGCTCTTGTGCTGCCAACATGGAAAGAATTAAAACAGACAAATTGAAGATAAATCTTCTTTCTTGATCAAATTTCTTGAGTTTTTGATCTATGAAAAGGCATTTAATTAATGTAAATGGTTGTTTTGCAAGAGATTTTGACAACATGGTCATTGAATGGAAGGAAAGGTGCCATGAGGCAGAAGATCAGCACGCTGCCCAAAATGTTGAATGTGTCAATGCTCTAAGGAACTATGGGTTATTGAAATTCTTCAGAACCCTAGGACATAGAGCTCAAAATGAACTGCTACACTATCTGATCAGTGTATGGGATGCTGATCGACATATTTTTATCACTGGAGACCAATAACTAGAGCTGGAAGTAGTTTATATCTACTTCATTACTGGATTGTCTAGAAGAGGGAGTCCAACTCTTTGGATCCCGTGGTGGAGATGAGAGCACCAATGCCTTAATCAGAAGGAATTTCGTGGGTGTAGGGAAAACAGTGAGCGGGAAGGTGAAGATATTGACCATCGACAATCTTCCCTTGAGGAAAATTCTACACACCATGGCCCTTATAGCTAGGTCACAGGCTTTACACGAGGTCTCAAAATCACAATTCCAGTATGTAGTGGATTTCCTTACTCCAACAGTGTTCAATTGGTACGAGGGACTGTTGGTCAACATGAAGAGGCAACTAACCAAAGGAAAGTTGAGAAACTTGAAGCAGTTTAGCTTTCGTTCAATTTTGGTCACTTTATTTTTTGGAGCGCGTGGCCCTATTTCAATACCAGTGGAGAGAGGTGGCAGATCCTACATCACAAGATCCGAGGCTGCTCAGATGGAGAGAGATCATGCCTCATGGAAGAGGGGGCCAACAAATGAATTTTCCTCTGTCGTTCTTTGGTTGGCTATGTCGACAACTGATTGTTGTGGATGATTATGCCTATGTAGGCACAGACTTCAGAGGGGATCCAGATCTACCTCTACCAGTGGGTGAATAGTGGACTAATGCAGGTAAAATTTGTTTTTGGAATTTGCAAGTTTTATGAGGCTTTTTTTTGTTAAAGTGTATCTGAGAGTTTACTTGTGGTAAATGTGCAAATGTGGAACCAAAAAGGCTTCCTGATATGTCCCCAATAGAATGGTGAGTAGCACGTTAGACAGAAGATGCTCCATACGAGGAAGGAACAGATCCTATAGTAGAGATGGAACATAATATGGAAGTGATTACCCGAGGGATTCCAATATGCGACTATAGATGGCATGCCACTGTGATACCAAAAGCACACAGTAGGAGTGTCTACGAGACTGCATCCACTGTTGGGCCGAGTGATCAGATCAGTCTCATGCTATCACAAACATCATGTGGCCTTTTCTAGTTGTGTTTTTTGCACTATTGTAGGCTTTGAAAACCTTGTGTCCCAGAACACTTATTTTTTAAAAATTTTATGAACAAACTTTGGTAGACACGATATATACATATACATATACATATTTGTGCATGTTTCCATCTCCTACTTATGTGTTCATGTATCATGATGATGTGATCAATTTTATAAGTTACACACATGTCTATCAAGAACATAATTTTCTAATGGATCTGTTAATGTATTCAAATTCCATGTAATGTGTTGATATGTGATATAATCAAAATTTATTTCCAGTAATCGAAAACGTAGATACATACGCAAAAATTGTATATTCCTTACTAAGTAACGACTATTCAATTGTAACATAACGAGTTGTGAATCTAACTTAACAACTAAATCTCTAATACTAAGAGCAATTGCTTCTGATAACGATTCAATAACTGCACTATGCTTGGAAATATTCTTAGTCGTTTGTCCCAGGAAAATACCTTGTAAATCAATCAACTCGCCATCACGGGCAAAAAGTGCCCAAGCTGAGGAGGATAAGTTTTGTGTGCTACGACAAGCACCATTAGAAAAACCAACATAATGGGTTGATGACATCTGCAAACCGAGTGAAACAAAAGGTAAGTAGAAGGAACATGTTTGCAAGGCAAACAATCACACCAACAAATCAAAATTGCACACCAATGAATTCACACACTAATGTACAAAAGTAATTATATGGATGATCACTCGTAAAAAGCGCAGATGGAGCCCATTTTCGGACTCGGGTAATCTATCAACAAAGAATGAAACTGAAGTTTCACCGTTGGCATGACATGTAAGCATCGACTCGATAATGGAAAAATGGTAAATGCGCGGTGAGAAAATATCATGAAAGGAGGCGAGAAAATCTTAATCTCATGACGAGGAAAATTTGCCCCCAGTTGAAAGATTTTGACAATTTCAGGTTGGACCGAATTGTCAATAGGCAAGGTTGCAATAATATTTCCCATATTACCTTTGGACAAAACTTTGTGCACCAGAATAGGTGTTTGAAATGGATGCATCGGGTTATGAGAAACAAAAGCCTTGACACACGAGGGAATCTCACTTATACTTGGAAGAAACGAGGAATGATGACGGGAATCATTCCAAGGAGCTTTGTCAAGAGACATAACCTCAACAATACTCTCATCGGTAGGGAATATCACCTTCAAGGGATCTGGAGAATCCTAATAACCAAGACAAGGAGTTTGCAAATAGGTATCCAGGTGCATGCTGAGAACAACATGACTTTCTGAAGCGGTCACCGAAGTCAAGACAATTTATTGATAAGCTTGTTCTAGAGGAATTAGCGACATAGCATCACCAAACGAATCAACCTGATTCAGAGAGGGAACAATCCACGGGCCAGTAGAGATAGAGATCATGTTGACCGAAACGACATGCGGAGACAGGAGAGAAAAAGTTCCCATTAAGGTAGAATCTTTGAAAAGACTTGCCCCCACACTCTCATATGGAATATTAGTATTTTCCACATATGAGATGTTTCCATTTGAAGCACTGGAATAGAAAAAGGACAGTTGATTGATGGTGACAATTTTCCCTTCATGAGGAAAACAAAACACATGGAACAAAGAGGAAACCATACAAAACATGGCATGGGTCCAACTTCGCCCAAGTAGAAGGTTTTAATTCATATTTGCATCTACAACTTCCACTTATAACTTGACATTATTCCCTTCTAAAGTGATAGGAAAACTGGTGAGAATACTATAAGGAGAGGAGCCTCTGCCATCAAAAGCCTCTAAGGTGTTCGGGGACTAGTTAAGAGGTGGAGAGCCAATAGCTTTCCAACATCAAACAAACATGATGTGGATGGAAGCACCTTCATCAATGACAGTCCAGTGGATCGTCTTTCCTTTTATAACAACTTGAATAAAAAATGCAATTTCATGAGGAAGACGAGGAACATGGTTTTCTAGATCAAAATTTATTAAATTTTAGTCAATAGGATCAATGCCTCCTATAGTAGACAATAATGATTTCCACTGTGTTGGACAAGTTTGGAGAACTTCCAAAGCAGACATCACCGAAGGCGCTTGAGCTAAATCTTTGACAATACTGTAATGTTGAGCGACTCTAGCATTCAGATTATAGGATGTCTTTCAAAGCACACCTTTTGGAGGCGGTCGAATAAAGGATTCATTGTTAGGTCTCTTGATATGGAGAGGACTAGAACTAGGTGGAGCAGAAGTGGAAAGTATATCAGTGGCTTCCTTTTCCACCGCCTGCTTTTGAAATGTTTGATAGTCTTTCGATTGAGTGGCTACAGAAATAGGTAGTGAACCCATCATCATGTAAAATTGAGAACCAGATGAGTCAGAGGATTGCAGTTGGTCTACCAACTGAGTCTACTGATATGGAAAAGGATCTTTCAATACCGCTGGGGACCCTTTCAATAAACGACTAACTTTTGCACGTGGGGGACAATATTTGGTGTAATGATCTTCCTCACAAATGAGGCAAGGATATTTCAACTTTCGTTTGGAGGCATCAACAGATGACTTAGGAGTATCCTATTTTGGGGTATCATATTTTGCCTTACCTTTACCCTTCTTCTTATATTTCGAGTCTTTTTCTATCGCGGTAGATTGGACGACATTAACCTCGAAGGTTTTACCAAGATTATGTGGGTTTTTCGAAGGAGGATTAGAACCAGTATTCAAAACCTATTTTTGCTTCAAAGAAGATTTGGTAGAGGTTTGAGATATTGATCCAATTATACCATCAACAGGTGGTACATCTGGAGACTTCAAAGATGTAGGATCCGAAGATGGCCTTGGATCATTAGGAAAAATTTCATATAGTGTGCTAGATTGGGAACAAACCAAATCCAAATACTGAGCACGAGCAATAATTTGATCCTCGGTAACACAACCTCCCATTTCTATATCTTCAACAATTTTGTTTACGAATGACTTGGTGAACCATTCGGTCAGCAACTTATCAGGGATTTCGAATTTGAGGAGGCGACATCGACATCTCCATTCATGGATATGATTGGAGATATGGGTCGCGGTATCATGTTTCAGAGATGTAAGCAAGTGGGTGCCATTTTCATAGTGAAATACTAACTAGAAGTGGGTGAGGAAGGCCATGGCCAATGAATTGAAGTCTTCATAGGTACCTTGAGGCAACTCGTTGTACCATTTTGTTGCAACACTTGTCAAGGTTCCCTGAAAGAGGCGGAGACAAACATAATTGTCAATGTAAGAATTGGAAGAACACCATAAGTGATATGTCATCACATGGTCCTGAGGATCCTCTTTAACTTTTCTTTCAAATTTGGGGCAATTGCTCAGAATTTTCGTGGGAACTGGAGGCCAATAAGGCGAATGAAGAATTGCATCATTGGTAAGCCTAGAGACATTGGGCAGTTCCAACGTCGCTAAAAATGGCAATTGCGGGTTAAAAGGCATATAAGGCCTTTGACCTTGTGTCTACAAGGTTTGACCTTGTTGATATATAGGTTGGGCTTGTTGCTACAAGGGTTGACCTTGTTGCTGCAATGGTTAACCTTACTGATACAAAGGTTGGTTGGGTTGTTGGACAAACTGCTTTTTCTATTTCAAAGGTTGTTGAAATTTCTGCAAAGGTTGCGCTGTTGCTGCAAAGGTTTCTCTTGCTGCTGTAAAGGCTTACCTTGTTGGAGTAAAGGTTGTTGAACATTTCCTTGAGGGATACCCTATTGGTACTAATAAGTTCCAATTGGTATTTGACCATATGCACCGAGAATAGGATTTTGACCATGTTGAACATGAGGACCAACTTTTGAACATGAGGACCAACTTGCGGAATGTAAGGTGGATTTTGCAGTGCTTGTGAACCATATGTAACATAATATTGTTGGAGAGGTATATATGCAGTGTAAGGCTATTGATACTGGATATTACTTGCCCCAGATGGATCAACAGGATTAGGAATACCACTAGGATTAGGTTGAATCACTCCAGCCATGTGAGGTTCTGATCCACTCACATGGGTTCCACCAGACACGAGGAAAGTTGGGATCCTCCCCCCCCCAGGTTGTGAATGAGGAGGCGGTACACTATGTTCACTTGATGGAGGGACTGAGGAACTTACAGACGTATAAATTGAAACGATCGATTGCACCGGAATGGAAGGTTGAAATGATGGTAATGGTTGTGAAGGAATCGTTGGTTGAATCAGAACTGAAGTAACGATAGTTTGAACATGGATTTGAGAGGTCACGTTAGGAATAAACGAACCAAAAGTAGGCATATCACTTGATGACCAAATTGGATTTTGGTATAAAGAAGAAGCACTGGGAGTTCCTGAAACTAATTGAGCTAAGGTTGTATAACCATGTGGGAGCATAGGCCCACTGTTTTTAGGAAGTGGTTGGGATGGAAATCTTCCTACATAAGGAAAGACTTCCGGAGGAAAGTCGTATTCGAATTCATTATCAACACTAGGAGTGTGAGTAGTAGAAACTTCTGGAGGAAATCAAGGAGAGGTTGGAATCTCACCTGCTGAAGCCATAGGTGGAAACAACTGGCGAGGAGTAATCTAAGACAGATGAGGAGATAAATCAAAAGGAACACCCAGTTGATCGTAAGAACTACAGGGATGTTGAGGAGATATCAAAAATGGATCAAATAAAAGATTCAGAGGATATAAAAAAAACCTCTGCGGAATTTCAGGGGTTTCTAGATCATACTCCTAAGACGACAATGAATCTCAAGGTGGAGGAATGAGAAGCAAGGGGTTGGATGCTTGGGACAATCCCAAGTTCAAAGCCTTGGGATTCAAGTGACTCCGAAAGTTCACGATGAACTCCTTGTGAAGACCCTTCAGTATCAGACGATGAAGGTGAACTATGAGGGGAACTCGATGGTTCAACCACGATGACTTTCTCTCAATAGCAGATGGAGAGGAGATGATTCATTGAGGGCTGATTAAAATTAAAATTTACAAGGAATTACTCAATGTGAGGCCAAGAAGCAACTGCATGGGTTCAACATATTATCATTGGTAGTTAATTTTATGACACAAAACAACAAATAAATCAAAAAAGGTAATGCTAGGAAAGAGGGTTTAAAAAGTATTTATGAACCGTTATATACACCTTAGCTGAAACCAAGGACTTGAAATATGATGACCTATCTACCCAAATGTTGTGTTTGTTGTATCACATTTACAAGGCGGCTGAATCAGTTACTTGTGGCTGAATGATAGCAACCTAGTGTGGTCTCCCAATATATACTCAATAGTATGGGGAGCACAAGTCTGTGTTAGCGTTGTCAAATGCATAACTATTCGATGAGAGCATCCCTATATACCTTCCATATTGAAGTGCCTCATATATACATGAAAGTACTGGAGAACCTTCAATATACTTCCATACTAAGATGAGATTTCACCCCTGGGATACAATGCAGGCAGCTAGCGACAACTGTTATGTTTAAACATGTCGGAACATGTCTTTAGTCTAGAGCTCTAAATATTTACGTTAGGTTACAAATTCTCCTTAGGTTGATTGAGGTAAATTTTAAGTTTATCTTCAATTAAGTTTCAGTTTGATGGTTCAACGATGTCACTTGAATTCCTATGATGCAACTAAATGATAAAAGTGAAATATTTTCATTTGATGAAGGATAAACTAATGAAGGAAGAGAAACAACTAAATAATGAAGGAAGAGAAACAACTAAATAATGCATCAATCAAACAAAATGCATCAAAACACAACTCTTTATCTTTCCAATGCAAAATGCAAAAATGAGATCTAATCTTTCACTTTCACAAACAAATGAAATGCCATGATGCAATCCTACGAGAAACAAAAATCACTTTTCTTTCACTAAGATGCACCAATCTTTTGTTCTTTTCCTTTCACTTTGATTCAATGTTGCAAACTAATGCAATGAGCAAAGGAAAAATGCAATCTAAAACAACTAAAATGAAAATTTCATTCACTTCTAGTTTTGAATGCAAATTGTTTCAAAAATACTTAAATGAGGAAATCTTTCACTTTTCTTTTCGAAACAAAGAAATCAAAAAAAGAATTCACTTTCAGTCCTACCAAAGAAAACAACTGTAATCTATGTTTGACAATGGAACACAAGCGATTTTCAAAGTACCAACACGACTCAATACTAATGAAAATAACTTCACAATCACGAACCGAAAGCAACTTGAGAATAATTTCCTAACTATAGTAAGACTCATGAATGGAAGAAATCAATCTCAGAGAGGTAGACCAAGCAATGAGAAAAGGGAGACCTAGAAACTCTATAAACCCTAAAAAGCACTCAAAATTCAAAAACACTTCAGCAAAGCCAAGAGACAAATTGCAATCATACAAGGATGAAAATCAAGGCAAACACACTGTAGTCACACTGGAAAATCACTGACAAAGGTAAAAAAACACTGAAAACAAGAAGAAACCCTAATTTTATTATTTCCTCTGGGATCCGTGCACCTATTAAAATAAAATTGGCGATGAAAGGTAGATCAACATAACTGTAATTGGAAAATCAGCGTTGTCAGCACTTATGTAAAAGAATAAAACACGATGGGTGAGAAAACTAAGGAAAGAATAAAAAATCTTCAAGACTAGAGCAAGCTAAATATTCTTGGGCAATAACTAGTGACTACAAATAGCTACAGTGATGCACACAAGCCAAGAAATCGACGATTGGTCAAACTCATCAGAGAGTATGATCGAAGGAATGGATGGATAGGGTTATAGGATCCCCAGTGGAGTTGCCATTTTGTTGTCTAGGTAAATCCTCTTTGCGGACAGAGATGATCCCTCTAGCCCAATGAGTGGGACTAGCAAAGTACATGACAATCTACAAGACTCTTTCCTAAATTACAATCGAAATGAGAGAAGAGGGAGATGGCCTACCTCTTGTTGATGCTATAACACACTCCTTTGTTGAAGATATCGAATCTCTTGCTCCTCACGCTCAAATCTACCACTCACAACATTTGGATACCTACACAAGAGATCGAAGACACAATGAAGCATACAAATGCAACAAGCATAATTGAAAGTAATGTACTTAACAGATCAAAGAGAATTAAGATAAATCATTCATTAATACTAGCATTTATGGAAAGTGAGACAACAGTTGTATATATTAATAAAATAAAGGAGGAAGCATACAACCAAGCCTTGATGTTAATAAGCTCTCCTTGAGTGAATGTCCAAGGCCAATCTCAAGCTCTCCAAGCACTCCTTCTCCAAGCCAAATGAGTAGCATGTAGGCATTATCTCAGCATAAAGGTGAAAATAACCAAAGGCCAACCATTTAGGAATGGGAGAAGATGAATATATAGGAAAAAAAAGGGAGTTAGGATCTTCCAAAGATAGGAGAAGGCCCTCACCTCATGGAGGTAGCTCATAGGGATAAGATCAAAGGGCAATATTGGGAGAATTCGACCACATCCACACCGAATAACCTCCATCTCGTCATTCTGGAAGCCTCTAGATCATGAAGCTTCTTGTCCTCTTTGGGAAAAATTTCCTTTTAGGGATCAATTCGAGTATTTAAGTAAAAAGGGAATTGACAGCGTGAGTCCGGTATAGTGCAACTCGTCATCAATACTAATTGCCAATGTGAGGGCTGCACTGGTCTTGAAATTAGGGTTTTAGAACTTGCTTCTTCAGGGAAGGCTCAAGGCATGTTTCCATTAGTGTTTCACGGAGGATCTGAACTGTATATTAGGATGGGTACATTGCATGATTTCCAAGTTTCGGGCACTTTGGGGTATGCCACAGGGAAGTGCAGGAGGTGTGACAAAATACTGTGTAACAATGATTCATAATGGTACTTGGACTTTCTCAATCTAAAGTTTCTCATAAGAATAAATCGGATTGGTAACTCATTTGTATAACATCATATCAACCAACATTGTTACATAGCATGGATTTGACTAACAACTCCTTATCTCCACAATATCTGAGCTCAATGTTGGCGATACTAGTGATTTATAGACACTCTCATCATTGTCTCTCTCAGAACATCCCTTACCCAACTACTCAAGGTATGTTCCATGAGGACTATTCTTATCTTGGACTCCCCAACCCTCAAAGAATATCGGTCCTCCATGACTACTCTTTTGTTGGATTCCCTATCTCATCCTCAAAGAGCATCAAATTCCAAATGATTACCCAATCCTCCATTCTGTCTTTCTAGGTGAAGACCAAAATGACATGTCTATCTATCCCTCTCAAATAGGGAGGACATATTCCAATAAATGAATGTACTCATTCCTACCAAAAGGAATGTACCTAAGCTCCCTATTCACTTAGGAATTTCCAAGTTTCTTCCTAAGTGTTAGAGTCTTATAATAGGAATCAATGGTGTTAGCCTCTCACTATTCATTGTGGTCAATTTAGCCTATGAATCACTAGGTGTCATACCTAAAGGTTTGCTTGTCCAAGGATTCATTTTGTCCTTGAGGTCTTGTGGTCTAGATAGGGAATTTTAAATTCCTTTTTCAAATATCAAAAGGACTCAAAGCTTCATCGTACCCTTTCCATTGGAAAGTGCTCTAAATCAACTTTCCAATGGTATGTAGAACTCCCCAAAAGGACACCAGAATCAAAATTTATAGCAGTTTGAAGTTCCCCTTTCAAAACCAGAAAACAAAGGGAAAATGCCTAAGTATGGGTCCCAAAATATCACATCCCACAGTTTGAAGGTGAATGGATATATCGGCGATTAGAGGTCCCAAGTACCCCACATCCCGCTTCTCAGAGGTTCATCACAATCAAGAGACAAGCCAGGTCCTGGGCTCATTCGTACATCAGGGATTGACGATTCACAATGGAGGCAGGGTGGTCGTGTTTTGAAATTTTCAAGATTGTGACATAAATGAGCCTCCCATGTTAAAGTGCCGGGAAGGCCAAAAACATATTAACAAAGGAATTGCTTGCAAAAACAATGAAGCTTGGGCTTTTTTCTCTCTCCTCCTAAAGGGACGTGTGTCAGCAAGAGATTGGTTTCGATAAAAGACACGTAGAGGATGATGTCAATAATGGTGTGGCCATGGTGGACACTTGGAGGATGATGTCAGTAATGACGTGTCCATACGGTGGACATGTGGTAGGTGGATTCGATATTTTCAAGGGTCAGAAGGGGCCAAAAATGGGTGACAAGTGTCACCGTTCTCAGGATGCCACATGGTGATGACGTGGTAGTGATGACGTCAACAATCACATATCGACGATCAGAGGTTAAGGCTTGTTGTGCATTGGAGTGAAACCTATGATTGAAAACCTCCGAGAGAGGGGCTTCGATAAGAGGGCTGAACGTGGGCACATGAAAAGTCACAGGACCAAGGACTACACACAAAAAGTGATTAGTGATCGAAATTGGTGAAATATAATGTGTGTACCAAATGGAACCACTGATTAGAGATCGTCAGGAGAGGGGCTCCTATATGGGGACTGGCTTATGGTCATGAGAGGAGCTGAACGACTAGGGGCTTAACATAGAAAAGGTGATCAACATTCGCAATCAACAGAGTAAACATGTTGTGCACCAAAGAACATCCGCCAATTGGAAATCGCTAATTGAGGGGGCTCCAATGTCACAAGGAACCAAAGGTTGGGGCTGGTGACCAGACGTTATCATATATGGGTTTTCGCAACTTTTGGGGTGTGTGACCAAATGCACCACTATGAAATCGCCAATTGCAATATTTCGATATTACAAAAGCCTAGATGCGCATGTTTAGGTCCCATGTGGGGACTGTTTATAACACGGTATTTCAAAGAATCACCCCTTGTCCCAAACTAAAGGGCTTAACCCCAGATGATTGAGCCTATAGTCACAACCTATAATCCACCATTTTTTATGGTTCTAACTGATTGGAAGCAACCCGATAAGTAGAAGGGGGATGAACCAGAGCATCAAAAGGATTTTTGGCAGGTTTTTTGGCATCACAACAGGAAATTCGGTACATTCTAGAGGTCTACGAGCATATGAGGATGAAGATGATTTTCTGAGTTAATACTTTTCTGTAATTAACCTGAATCTTATTGTTTCTATTAGGATTTAATGAAATGTATCTAGCCTTAGGCTTAAATAATATAAAAGGCTAGATGTGTGATCTAATAGAGGATGGATAATTGTTGAGAGGAGAGGAATTTTATGTAAACATTTTAATAAAGCTCAAAGCATACTTAGTTATCTGTTTCAGAGATTCTTGTGGCGTGTGGTTTCAAGTCTTTGTTTCCTCTATGTTAATCTAATATCCATTTATGATATAGGGCCAAACATCTTTGATTGGGATACTTAAAAAATTCGGCGAGAGTCTGAGAATATCTAAATAAGAAATGAAACCTTCCTCTGATCTTGTAGTATACATGGCATCCAAGAACGAAGTGCACCTCAATCTCCACTTCCTGTGAATGACATACTTGGCATATTCTATTTGGTCTATCCACCTAGTGGTCCGTCTCTACTGAAGTCTATGAAAACCTACTCTGAACTGGTGTAGAGGAATGTGAAGAGCATGCATCCAGTGGTGAAACATATACTAGGGTCGAACAATGAGCCCGTCTCTCAATTCCAAGAATTGCACAGCGTAGAAGGCCATCTTTGGGTGCAACCCTCTCGAAGGATTGACCCAGGTGACCTACACGAAGTTCTTGTAGATGTCCTCCATGATGATCTTGTTTAGCTCATGTCTAGTAGGTAAAAGATGACAAGGAGCATCTAATGAATATCAGAAAAGAGGGAGACAATCCAACTAAATTCCCATTGACTCTAAGAGATCTAAAACTCCTGTAAACCAACATCTAGCTTGGGCTAAGGGAGTAGAACGGGAAATAGTCCCAGAAGAGAAATATGTCAAGTAAGGATATCAATCATGTCAAGTACGGATATCATTCCCTACTCTTTATCGAGTCTGCAAAGCCTTGGACATGATGCAAGAATGAAACCAATATGAAGACCGTCTCAAGCCAAAAGGGATGAGCTTGAAACTCTTCAAGGATGATGTGTTGCGGTACTATCAATTTGCATAATGATGTAGTGGAGAAGAAGAATCTAGACTCTCTCAGATGAAGCTTAATCTAACTCAAGTAAAGATAGTCCCCAAATCTCTGAGCCATATATAACAGTGGGATGGACCAAGGTGTCCATGAGGCTCATCTTAGATGAGATGTCCTGGAAGTGATGTCGAAAGCATTGTCTCTCTAGAAGGGCTAAGAATCCATATCCTTTGTTGATATGAGGCTGAAGTGTTGGTCGCAAACTGAAGCTGGGACCTAAGAATTTCATCCCCAAGTAAATATACATGTTGGTGATCTCAATCTCCTCCCCTCTAAATAGGAAGTGAAGGTCTAAGGTTTTCTTCACCCCAATGAAGATCATAACCTTTGTTTTACCCAAGTTGACCGTCAACTGTCGATGATCACAAAAAATATCTAAGGCATCCAACTACCTCTATAATCCTTCTGGGGATGAGGAGAGGAGCACCACATCGTCAGCAAAGAGTACAATAGATATTAGAACCTAGTGAAGAAGGCAACCATCATTTTCTTGGATATGCTCATGTAGAAATGTCTCCAATTCATCAATATAGATACCAAACAAGGTAGGGGATAGTGGACATCCCTGTTTAACCCCAATAGTGCTTTGGATGAAATCAGGCATCCCATGAGTTGCGTGAAGATGACCAAGAATAGACTCATATAGGTGCATAATAGTGATCAATAGGGTTGTAGAGATGCCAATATCTCTGAGTCTCTAGAGCAAGGGCTCCCTCAGGACAAAGCCAAAAGCTTTCCAAAAATCTACAAAAAAACAATAGATTTTCTAAGAGCAGTGTTGTGCCTCCTCAATCACAATGCGAAGGGTGAAGATATGGTCAATGGTCTAATGAGTTGGTCAAAAACTTGCCTTTCCCCTAGCTTTGATTTATCTTTACTCAATGCCATTGGAGAGATTCCTATGTAGAATAGAAACATACAACTTCAAGAACGTTTGGCTGACCATGATTGTTCTGTAGTTATTGGGATTTGTGCTGGAACATAATTTGTGGATCATATGGATGATTTGGTGTGACCATGTTGATGGAAAACCTTCACGGATTACATGGTTGAAGAGATCAGCCAAGTAGCTAACCAAAAGCATGAAAACAATGCTTAAAGAAATTTGTGTGGTATCCTTCCTCATCAGCTGCTTTGCTATTATTCATCACCCAAATGGCCTCTCTAATATCTCTATTTGAGAATAGGTAACAAGAAGAGGGTGGGGATGTAACATGAATTTAGGTCTGCTTGGGAATATCATAAAGGTTGGAAATGTGAGAGAAAATGGATGTAGGGTCAAGGTTAGGAGGAAGATGGGAGCATTGGGGAAGAATGGTACATCAGAATTGTTTAGGGGAGTGGGAAATGAGAGAAGAAATATCTCGTCTTCTATGAGAGACAAAGAGTAATTTCTTGTGATGAAGGAGACAATGGTAACAAGATTTGACGTCAGAGTAGAAGGGTTGAAAGTAGGTGAAAGCAAATCGAAGTTCTCAATGTAGAGTCTTGCATTCATCATCATACCACTTGTTCATGAGGCAATATCCAACTTTAGGGGAGATGGAAGTGGAACAAGTGGAGTGGGGGAAGGATTTGAGTGCTACTTCCCAAATGGCAGATGAAAGATAGGTGTATTTAGTAGAAGCATAATCAAGCAAGGAGAACTGGATCTATGATGGGAGCATCTTGGGTAGGGTAGATGAGAAGATGTCAGGGTCTCCTTTGTCAAATCAGAAGGTAGTTCAGGGTGGGCCCCGAGGGGAGGGATGGGGTGGAAGGGGAGCGTCAAACCAGAGAGAAGGAAATAAGTGCATGATCAGAAAGGGGGATGGGGGAGACTGAGAAATGGTGAATAAAAGGGAGCAAGTTATGGCTAGCCAGCACATAATCAACTACACTTGCACCCCCGCCATATGGCCAACATGTGAAAAAGTGAGAGTCTAGGAAACAGGGGAGATGTTTTAGAATAAAAAACTCCTAAGATTACCCCAACTGAAATAGGTTCTTACTATAAACTGTATTGGTCCCCAAAGCATCATCTGACATCTGATGAAGCCCTACTGAATCTGGATCTATCCCTTGCATAAAAAACACATCCTCTGATCGGTTATGCAGAGGGATCTAGAGATCTCTAGTACGAGCATTGAATTCACCTAGGAGGATGACTTCCCAACAATAGAGTATTGGGTGATGTCAGTGTACAAGTCTATAAAGGGGTCCTCATTTGAGTTGTATTGGATGGAAAATGGTGAAGAGATAGGAGAAAGTAAAAAACTATAATGTAGATGTCCCTTGGAGGAAAGGCTTTGACACTAATTTGAATCCACATAAACTTGAAAAACTCATACCAAAGATACCATGTTCCGGAGTGAGTCACTAGCCAAGCAAGCAACTCCACGAGATCCTCTAACCCCTCCTAATCGCCTCATCTCCTTCCTGCAAATTGAGATCCAATAGTAACCTGCAATATTTGGGAAGGGTTGAACATGGCTGGCATGAGTCTTGGTCATGAAGAGGATGTCTGTTGATTTGAAAGTGTCATACAAGAGTCCCAACTATCGCGCCCCTCAATGCACCTCATAAAGACCAGGATTATTTACCCTTGGCTGACAAAGATTTTCAAATAAAGGAGTTATCTGGTGACATGAACCATCTCCAGGCATTTTGTCAAATTAGGAATAGTTATTTGAGCAACTCTGATATTTATGGAATATGGGAATCTAATCTTCCCAGGTATTACCTTCCCTCAGTCAATGTTTTCCCAGATATTATCCACCAATGCTGTGCCAACTATGACCCTATTAGTAAAGCAGTTATAACCCCATAACAAACTGTCCTTTTTTACATAACTGTTGAATATATCAATGAGATGTTACACTTCCATCCCACTCAGCCTCTCGCTCCTCTTTCCATGGGATTTTTGCTTGAGCAAGGCTCTCAATTCCCCAAGTCAGAAATAACCCGTATTGCTCAAATGTTCATGAAACCTGATTTCCAGCACCAAGGCCCACCTCCATATTTGCATGTTTGGTTCACTGAAATAGGAAAACTCATAATTGATATGATATACTTCATCTTGGGATTTAAGACCAGTGAATTTGTTGATGAGACCACCTTAGTTTTGTTGTCAATATTTACTCCAGGACAGCCCCCAGCTGTTAAGTATGACTGTGCCACTTTTATTGCCAACAAAATCAATGAGCAATTCATAAATCTGGATAGAGAAGGAGTCTTCAAGTACACCTCATTCATATACCACCTTCTGCTATATTATCAGCCAGACAACTTTTCATTTCCCATTAGGAAATTGGATTCCAAAGGAGAGCGGAGGTTTGTGATCTTCTGGACCTCAGTCTTCCATAATGTCTGTGAATCCCCTTACACCTATTATGATTTCATTGACCTGTTTGTACATCCAGCCTCCACTCTATTGATGGGAGCTCCTCCTCCTAGGCTCTTTGATGATATAAAGAAGATTTTACAACTTTCCAAACAATATATGATAGGTGATTTGTTACACAACATTTTGTCACCGTCCCTGCTACTCCTCTCCCACATCTTGGAGGACTCATTCTGGGACCCTTGAGAAGTGACATGGCCTACAAACACTTGCATTGCATTCCCCTGAACATGAGCTTTATTTTCCCTGAAGACATCTCCTGCTAAAAAACCCTAAAAATAACTCTTTTTCCATTGGCGCGGTTCCATAGTGTAACCCTCACGCCAAGGGGGAAAATCCTCCAAAGAGGGCACGCCAATTGGCACTCTGTCATAGAGTCGCACCCATGCCAACCATAATCAGAGGTGTTTTTTAACAAACAAATGGCAGAAGTTTCGTCCTAACAAATTCCTAGACTGCTATCTATCTTGAGTTGGGTGGTTTGGCTACGGATTTCCATAGAGAGGAAGTGGTTGCCACCCCTCATGAAGCTTCCTGATGATATGGCCAATCCATAATTATTGTGGATGATCCCCAACTCCCCTTCCTCCATCTATAAAAACTGCCATTTCCCTTTCCCAAGCTAGTTCCAAGATTTAGAATTGTCAAGTTTCCAAGAGCTTCATGCTGCAAGAGCCTTCTTGATTCCCATAAGGCCAAATCCAAGCAAGGAGATTATTGTCCAAGAACCAAAGAGAGAGGCTTGTCCTTATTGCCGATAGGCTTTGCGAGACATGTGCTGCTGACTACCCACCAAAGGAGAATCCAGCATCAGAACTTTGGTTGTATTCTTCTTTGATTAATTATTAATGAACGACTATTGGTTATGGTTCCACTCTTATTATTACTTGTGATGATGATGAGTTATGTCCTTTTTGACTGATATATAGTTTCATATGCTAGATTTTATGCTTGTGTTTGTGTCGTTTCTTGTATGTGTAGGTGTCCATTCACAGAGATCGTGAGGATTGTGATCTGCCGGAGGAAAGGGACGGGAGCACCACCTCTTCTACAAACAATAACGTTGGAATCTAGGTAGGCCTTCATCACTGGTATGTTAATTTGCAATTAGGAACTTGCGCTATAGCATTTGATGATTGTTCCTAAACCTGGTCTAGGCTAGTAGGGATCGCCTCTATTCGGAGAGGGGATTTACCTCCTCAACAATTTGGGGACTCTGCTGGGGACAACTTGTCTTGCCTTTTTGGTTGTTTCTTGATTTTTTGCTTGCTTGGTCAGCGTTTTCGGCTGGGTTCTTTGCTGTTTTTTTCTTCTTGGTTTACCTAGTTATCGTTGGCCTAGTTTTGGATTGCTTATTTTTCATTTCGGCACAGCAACGCCAATTGGCGCTAGTTGTCAATGTATTACTCACGCCAATCCTTAAAAGGCGCTAGTTTCAGCCTGACAGTCGTGCCAATTGGTGCAAGTTGTCAATGTACTACTCGCGCCAATCCTAAAAAGGCTCCAGTTTCAGCCTGATAGTCGCACTAGGCCTGGGGATTGCTAGGGTTTGCTTGATTTTAAGCCTTCTGAGCCTGGTCTTTGATTTTGGATACATTTTCTTGACTGCTTGAGTGTATTGGAGTCCTGTTTGACTGGTTTTAACCTTCATCCTTTGGTTGTTTGCCATTTTCTATCGATTCCACGTTTTAGCCCTAGGGCATCTAGTGGCTTTGTGTGTCAAGCCTTCCTTAGGGGTTTTTGGTCTTTTATTGGTCCAGTCGAATTTCTGATTGCTCCCTTGTACTCGTTTAGTGGTTGTTAATCATTTCATTGCGTTATTTGAGTGACCTTCCTCTTTTTCACTTGAATTCTGCTTTGTTTCGCTTTGGGCCTAGATTACACGGCTCATTTGTGTCTTTGGGACTTTTCTCGGTTGTGAAGGATTGCTTTGTCATTTAGGGATCTGATTGTGCTTGCATTGAGTGAAATTTGCTTGTTTTTTCTCTCTTATTATCATTTCTCAAAGTTTGTTTAGTACATCTTGCCCTTAACATTAAAAAAAAAATCTCTTTTGCTTTTCATTAGTTAATGGGAATTAGAGCTTTTCGTTGTTATTAGTGATTAGTGACTTTGAAGAAAATTTTTTGATTTCCATTAGCTACATTAGAGATATCGTTGGTTGTTTTATGATCATTTTGTTTGTGTGAAAGCTCTCAACTCTCTCATAGTTAGCATTTCATCGAATAAAATGGTATATTGTGGCATATAGCTTGCATTTAGGAAATTTTGAGACATTACATACAGTAAGGCCTAAAAACTGAAACATAATCCAAGATCAACTTTAAAATGAACTGAATGAATCTAACAATGCATTGGAACATAACGCACACTGTTGAGAGGTCTAGGCTAGAGACGTGCTCCGGCATCGTTAAACCTACTCACTTTTGTTTCCACTCAAGGTTGGGTGATTCCTCCTTCTGTGACTCAATAGTGGTCTAGTACGGAATTTTGCTCCCATGTACTGTCGAGTATATGGGGATACCCCACTAGGTTATCATCCTTTATCCATAGGAAGCCGTGTCTGCCGCCTTATGACCTGTAACGCACCGAACACAACATTCGGGAAGATTGATTGCCGTACGGAAAGTCCTTGGTTTTCATACGATTGCCAAGGTGTATATGCAGTTTTACAGATTGTCTGGTAAACCTTTGCCTAGTTCTCCCGAGTAGTCGCTTTTGCTTCTTTTCGGACTCCTTAAAAGAAAAGGCTCATCTGAGCACTTGTCACTTCAGGCTCATTAAACATTCGAAGGTGACTAGAGTCATCTTTTTTTCCTTTTCTCGACTCTTTAAACATGAAAAGGTCAAGTTATGTCCTTGTGTCTTAAATTTTTTTTAGCCGTGATCACACGCCCTGTTAGATTCTGTTTGTTGGCCATTTTATTGTGTGTCTTGACTCTTTTTCAGCCCCATGTGCGATTTTCAGTTTTGATGGCATCTTTTCCAGAGTCCACCAACCCAGGAATCCCCTCTGACGGGAATCCTGGTCATTTTCCTCCTTTTGGGAATATTGGTGCTCCTTACATGGCAACGTTGTCCCTTCCTGGGTTAACTGTTGGGTTGCCGGTTTGGTTGTTCTCAACCTCTGTGGTCTATAATGTATAAACTACTAGTCAATCAGTTCCTCCACCTGAACAACATCATGTTGATTCCAAGGTGGACCTCCCCCCTTCTTCGCCGGTTTCTACGTCCTCATCTTCTCCTTCGCCTGGTGAAAGTTTGGATTCGAGTAACCAGGTGGCTAAGAAGAAGAAGAAGAAGATGAAGAAGAAGAAGTCTCATAAGCGAGAGGCTAAAAGTATAGCTACTCCTCTGAGTACAGCTTAGGTTGGAACTCCTTCTACTCCTCCGCGGAAGGTTAAGTTTCCTTGTAAATTGTGCAAGGGAGACCATCTTCTTCGTGATTGTCCTGGCATCCCTAGGATCTTAGAAGTATGGTCTCATGATTCGGCTTGCCCCTCATCGTCCTCTGAAGCTCATGGCGATGCACCCTATCAACTGGCAATGGTAAGAAGAACTAGAAGATTCGATTCCCCTGTAGGCTATGTGAAGGCAACCATCGCCTTCACCTTTGTCCGCTCATGGATAAAGCTTCCATTGTTTTGGAAAGTCTTACAGCTTCTTCACCCCAACTCCCCGTTGGTTATCAGAGGCTCTCTTTAGATCCTCTCCCTATCGACAAAGAGATTGATTTAGATCCTTCTCTTGTCCATCCTCCTCTTTCCGAACCTGGCCGTGCTAAGCCTGTTCGAGACCAACCATTGGTCGGAGAGAGTGTCAACTTGGGTTCACCACCTGGTGATCACTCTATTTCAGAAGAGCATCATGCTCATGTTCTTCTCATCTCGTCAGCTTCTCCTGAGTCCAAAAACGACCCTCCTATCCCAGTTGATCCAGAGAGTCCCTCTTTGGTTCCTTTAGAGTAGGGGGGCAATCATACAATTCCACCACCAAGTAGTTCAGTCGTTTCCTTCAACTGGAGTCACTTGACTGCTTTCCACCTTCCATCCCATGTTCCTTTCCAGATTACAGTACATGCCTATGATAAGGCAATACCTGGCACTATCTTGGATGAGGGTGCATCTGTCAGTTTTATGCCTTCCACTACTTGGCAAGCTTTGGGCTCCCCACAGCTTGTGCCGGTCGCACAGAATCTGATGGCGTTTGACGGAGGAACCAGTCAACCATTAGGGATCCTTCCAAAGTTCCCTATTACTTTGGGAGGCAAAACCGTCTATATAGATGTACTGGTTACCCAAGGTGCTTTAGATTTCAGTCTTCTCCTTGGCCATGACTATGTTTATGCCATGGGGGCCCTTGTCTCTTCCCTTTTCTGTGTGGTTTGCTTTCCACACGATGGAAGGATCATGACTATAGATCAATTATCATTGTTTATTCCCCCGGTGCCTCCTGTGCAGTTGTCATCCCCTCCTGGTTTTTATCCACCGGTTGTATCTGCCTCGCCGCAGGTCAACTACGTGGCTACTTATCTCGTGCCTGTATCCAGTGATTCCGCCATCATGCATAGTGTCCTGGGGGCATTGGGTCCTAACTTGCAAGATGTGATCCTTCCACCGGGGGTGGCACTCTTGGAAGATACGACTTCCTATTCATTATGATGAAGTTCGTGCGGAGCATAGTTCGCTTTCCTATGTCAAGCTCCTTAAAAAATGAAATTGGGTCTAGTCGAGCATAGTTCCTGATCTTGTGTCAAGCTCATTAAAAAATGGAACGAGGGTTATGAGGATAGTTCTTTTACTATGTCAACCTCATTAAAAAATGAAACAACTCCCTTTTCAAATCGAGTCTTTTGATTAAGATCTCGTAAAATACAAGTCGAGTCTTTCCAAGATCTCAAAAGTGAACCTTCATCCCATCCACTTTGTTGAATGCAATGAAGCTTGGGGGGCATGTACCTCATTTTGCGTCATTAATGCTGGGGGCATTGCACTTTTAACAAGCATGTTTTTTGGTTCAAGCTTGTGTAAACATGAAATTGAATCCAAGCAAGAGTTCTCTATGGTTCAAGCTTGTGTAAAAATGAACCCATACCCATTTTACATTCTCGTATTTCTTGTCTTTATCCGCCAAATTATGTGTAGATGAAGCCTTTGGTTGTTTCAGTTCCATCGCCCCATCCTCTTTGGCCAATCATATGCTTCACTTGTTGTTTTCTTTCCTGAGGGACTTACAGTTAGAGTGGTTTGTTAGCCCAGGCGCTCTTGGACCATTACATGTTTGAAGAGTTTCCCCATGGCCGGAACCAGTTGCTACCCTTTTATACCACTCGTTCCTTCCCTAGACGAGTCACCTTTAAGCTCTTTTCTGACTCGTAAAATATGAAAATATTGTCGAGTATTTTTTCCCTTTTTGACTCGTTAAAGAGAATAAAAATGGAGGTCTGCTTTCAACTCTTTTCTGATCGTTTAAAGATGAAAAGATTGCCGAGTTATTCCTCTTGACTTGCTAAACATAAATAAGAGGTGGTCACCTTTAAGCTCTTTTCCGACCGCGTAAAGACGAAAAGATCATCGGGCCCTTGTCATTTCAGGCTCGTTAACGGTTACAAAACGACATGATTTCGGTCGCCTTTTTACTTTTTCAGGTCGAAATCACTAATCATGAAAAGTACTCCTCGATCGTAATGGTTGGGCAGTTCTTTCGAGCATTGTTTTATACTTTTTCGGGCTCAAGAGACACAACTTTACGAAAAAGGACACCCCTGGAGTTTACTTTTCTGCTGTCTTTTCAAACTCTCTAAACATGAAAAGACGTCGAGTTCCTCCTTTGTCAGACTCGTTAAAACTTGATGACATTGGATTTTGTCGAAATGACATTTTACAAGCATATGCTATCCCCATCAAGCTTGTTAATAAAAATAATTAGGGTACTCACCAGAAATGGTGGGGAGAATGGAACCATAATCATTGTCGTGTCGGCAGTATGTCACTCTTGAACATGGCACTTGTCTGCATTCGTGTCTGGGTGGGGACATCTCATCTCATTTTTCACTTGCCTCCGTGGGTTTGGGTGATCCTGTTTGACCTCTCATCTGCTCTTTGCCTTGTCACCATGACCTCTGATAGATTGATGTCGAATACTGCCAAGTCCACTGTCGTGCCGCTGATATGTTCAAGAGAAGTTGACCTCTGCGAAATATCAACCTCCCTTTGATAACTCATATAATCCTGATTCACAAAAACATTATTTTCCTCTGTCTCGCATCGATGATGTGGGAAACACTATGGCCCACCTTCGATCAAGGTCACTTCCTGTTGACTTCAGCTCATTATCTAGGAAGCTGATCTGGAGACTCCCTTTTGGTGCCTTGGAGCCTGCATGCCTCAACGGTAGGTTCTTCACATTCGGCGCGAGGTTTTCATCATTAGCCTCTGATCGAATGATTCTACGGGTGTTCGACGCCGGCTCACTAATTCGCACGCCATAGATTGTACCTGTAGTACCTTGAGGGCCATTGTCATTATTGGTGGTACCTCTCATGTCTGTTAACAACTTTCATCATTGGCTGGTAATTAGATGATGTTCCTGCATGTTCGACTTTGGCTCCTATATTCGCATGCTTGAACTTGTACTTTGTTTGGGTCGAGATGAAGCGCAAGACCCTGTATTTTGTCTGTTGGGATCCAGGCTGCGATTTTGTGGATTATTATGATTACTACATGACTCATTCACTAGATGGTTGTGACCATGCTTGAGTCTATTTATCAGTCCTCACTGTATGGCTGTGCCCATACCTTGGATCTAGATTATTATGTACTCTGCTATGGATGGCTGCGCCCATACCACATATATCATGTATTTGAGATATCAGTTGTACTTCTCCACGCAGGTTTTCCAATGGTAGTGTTTTCTGTTGGACATGTTCTCGTAAAGCATTTCACCCCTCTCTCTCTCTCAGGCCTCATGCTTTAGGGGGCATCTGTTACACAAAAATTTGTCACCGTCCCTGCTACCCCTCTCCCGCATCTTGGAGGACTCATCCCAGGACCCTTGAGAAGTGACATGGCCTACAAAAACTTGCATTGCATTCCCCTGAACATGAGCTTTATTTTCCCTAAAGACATCTCCTGCTAAAAAACCCTAAAAATAGCTCTTTTTCCATTGGCGCGGTTCCATAGTGCAACCCTCGCGCCAAGGGGGCAAATCCTCCAAAGAGGGCACGCCAATTGGCGCTCTGTCATAGAGTCTCACCCACGCCAACCATAATCAGAGGTGTTTTTTAACAAACAAACGGTGGAAGTTTCATCCTAAAAAATTCCTGGACTGCTATCTATCTTGAGTTGGGTGGTTTGGCTACGGATTTCCATAGAGAGGAAGTGTTTGCCACCTTCTCATGAGAAGCTTTCCATTTGATATATGGCCCAATCCCATGATTACTGGATGATCCCCAAAAACTCCCCTTCCATCCACTCTATAAAAGCTTGCCCATTTCCTTTGCAAGCTAGTTCAGAGATTCAGAATTGTCAGTTTCAAGAGCTTCATGCTGCAAGAGCCTTCTTGATTCCCATAAGGCCAAATCCAAGCAAGGAGATTATTGTCCAAGAACCAAAGAGAGAGGCTTTTCCTTATTCCTGACAGGCTTTGCGAGACATGTGCTGCTGACTACTCGCCAAAGGAGAATCCAGTGTCAGAACTTTGGTTGTATTCTTCTTTGATTAATTATTAATGAACGACTATTGGTTATGGTTCCACTCTTATTATTACTTGTGATGATGATGAGTTATGTCCTTTCTGACTGATATATAGTTGCATATGCTCGATTTTATGCTTGTGTTTGTGTCGTTTCTTGTATGTGTAGGTGTCCATTCATGGAGATCATGAGGATTGTGGTCTGTCGGAGCAAAGGGACGGGACCACCACCTCTTCTACAAACAATAGCGTTGGAATCCAGGTAGGCCTTCATCATTGGTCTATTAATTTGCAATTAGGAACTTGCGCTATAGCATTTGATGATTGTTGTTAGACCCAATCTGGGCTAGTAGGGATCCCCTCTATCTGCAGAGGGGATCGCATTGATGATGTGGGAAACACTATGGCCCACCTTCGATTAAGGTCAATTCCTGTCGACTTCAGCTCATTATCCAGGAAGCTGATCTAGAGACTCCCTTCTGGTGCCTTGGAGCTTGCATGCCTCAATGGCAGGTTCTTCGCATTTGGCACGAGGTTTTCATCATTGGCCTCCGATCGAATGATTCTACAAGTGTTCGACGCCGACTCATTGATTCGCACGCCGTAGATTTTACCTGTAGTACCTTGAGGGCCATTTTCATTATTGGTGGTACCTCTCGTGTCTGTTAACAGCTTTCATCATTGGCTGGTAATCAGACGATGTTCCTACATGTTCGACTTCGGCTCCTATATTCGCATTCTTGAACTTGTACTTTTTTCAGGTCGAGATGAAGCGCAAGACCCTGGATTTTGTTTGTTGGGATCCAGGTTGCGATTTTGTGGATTATTATGATTATTACATGACTCATTCACTGGATAGCTGTGACCATGCTTGAGTCTATTTATCGATCCTCACTAGATGGTTGCACCCATACCTTGGATCTAGATTATTATGTACTCTGCTATTGATGGCTGTGCCCATACCACATATATCATGTATTTGAGATATCAGTTGTACTTCTCCATGTAGGTTTTCCGGTGGCAATGTTTTCGGTTGGACATGTTCTCGTAAAGCATTTCACCCCTCTCTCTCTCTCGAGCCTCATGCTTTAGGGGGCATCTGTTACACAGCAATTTGTCACCGTCCTTGCTACCCCTCTCCCACATCTTGGAGGACTCATTTCGAGACCCTTGAGAAGTGACATGGCCTACAAACACTTGCATTGCATTCCCCTGAACATGAGCTTTATTTTCCCTGAAGACATCTCCTGCTAAAAAAACCTAAAAATAGCTCTTTTTCCATTGGCGCGGTTCCATAGTGCAACCCTCACGCCAAGGGGGAAAATCCTCCAAAGAGGGCGCGCCAATTGGCGCTCTGTCATAGAGTCTCACCCGCGCTAACCATAATCAGAAGTGTTTTTTAACAAACAAACAACAGAAGTTTCGTCCTAACAAATTCCTGGACCGCTATCTATCTTGAGTTGGGTGGTTTGGCTACGGATTTCCATAGAGAGGAAGTGGTTTTCCACCTCTCATGGATGCTTCCTTGATGATATGGCCAATCCCATGATTATTGTGGATGATCCCAACTCCCCTTCCTCCATCTATAAAAGCTTTTCCATTTTGCTTTGCAAGCTAGTTCCAGAGATTCAGAATTGTCAAGTTTCCAAGAGCTTCATGCTGCAAGAGCCTTCTTGATTCCCATAAGGCCAAATCCAAGCAAGGAGATTATTATCCAAGAACTAAAGAGAGAGACTTGTCTTTATTCCCGACAGACTTTGCGAGACATGTGCTGCTGACTACTCGCCAAAGGAGAATCCAGCATCAGAACTTTGGTTGTATTCTTCTTTGATTAATTATTAATGAACGACTATTGGTTATGGTTCCACTCTTATTATTACTTGTGATGATGATGAGTTATGTCCTTTCTGACTGATATATAGTTGCATATGCTGGATTTTATGCTTGTTTTTGTGTCATTTCTTGTATGTGCAGGTGTCCATTCACGGAGATCATGAGGATTGTGATCTGTCGGAGCAAAGGGACGAGAGAACCACCTCTTCTACAAAAAATAGCGTTGGAATCCAGGTAGGCCTTCATCACTGGTCTGTTAATTTGCAATTAGGAACTTGCGCTATAGCGTTTGATGATTGTTGCTAGACCCGATCTGGGATAGTAGGGATCACCTCTGTCCGCAGAGGGGATTTACCTCCTCAACATGATTGGTACCTGTACCAAAATCACACAGAAATCAGAATCTATGGATGTGAGCTGTGTCCTTTCAAATTGCCTAGATATGTGCCCATGAGACTATTTGCACTGGAGTATTTCAAACAGCTTATCAATGCAGATTTAACCCACTTTTGTAATGCAAAGAAAAAGGCTCAACTGAGAATAAAAAACCAGTTAGGCCCTTTTGTCATCCATCAGAGGGAGGCATGGGAAGATGCTGAGAAGATATTAGGGGAACAACTTAAATTGAAGAAAAGTTTTTGGTGGGTACCTTATGACCCAAATAGTTTCATAAGTGACAGAAGGGTAAGAAACAGGCTGTCAGTTTATATACATCATAGGATCCTTGAAATTGAACAGTTTGCTAATCAGGATGAGTGGGTAGAGGGTACATTAATAGAGGAAATTACTGAGCAAGAAAAGATGGAAAAAGCTATGAAAGACCTTGAAAAAACCCTTGACCTGGACTCTTTTGGACAGGTATCTTTCAAGCTCCCTTAACAAACAGGAGTTGGTACATCCTCTGCTGGAACTTCTCAGCAACCTATACAAGAAACCAGCATAACAGTTACAGGGTCTTCTAAGGGCAAGGAAGTGGCAGACACGGAGCAGCCAACAATGACTGATTAGTAGGGGAAAATTCCTTCAGTCCAAACCAAAGCAGCAGAGATTCCTGCATTACAGACTCCTCTAAATGAGGAAAGAGGCAAGAAGAGAGACAGGGAAGATGTCGCACCTATCAGTGGACCTGCAGAACAACTAGGGGAAAAAAGGAAAAGACTCAATCCTCTGTCAGAAGAGGAAATCTTTGAGGAAACAACGAAAAGTCTAAGAGGTGAAAGGGTAGTCAGCAACAGACTTCCCCAGTGGTGGAAACATCAACTAGCTCACACAGGCAGGAGCTAGAATGGCAGCATAGTGTGGAAGTTTCATCCATTAGGCCACAAAGCAAACAGGCCTCCGACATCAAAAGGACATTTACGGAGATAAAGGCCAGAAACAACCCACTAAGGCTGCAAATTTACAACCAGTATCTTAAGATGGCCCCCATAAACCAGCAAAGATTAATGTTAGCCTATGACATTAAAGAGGGCAAGATGATCATGATTTATTTTAAGCCCAAGGTGAAGCAACCACAATCAGCAGCTGATTACATCAAGACAAATCTGGAGGTCTTAGCTAAGGACATTCATCCTATGGACCAGATTGAGCTGCATAAACAAACTAGAGAGATGGTATACTCCACACTAGCTAATAAAGCTATGTTAGCTCATAAATTGCAAAATTCCTTGGAGAGCACCTCTACTCAACTAGATTTGGAGAAAGCCTCTTCTCTAGCCAAGGACAACATGACAAAATCTTTGGAGGAGATTATCATTGAACTGGGACATGATCCCAAAGATGCTAAAGGCATAAAGGCATTAATGAAGAAGAAAGAAGAGGACATTGCTGCCTTAAGAAAACGACTGAAATTTCCTCCTACTATGCATCCACAGACAACACAAATTATACAACAGAAGTCAGAAAAGGACATGATGGACTTGCTCATGAAACTCAATGAAAGGTTAACTGATACAGAGCAGGCACCGGAGAAAGCTCTAAAAGAAAAGCAGGGAGAGTCAACCTCCCAGCCACCTGAAGTAATCCCTGCAGTCACTACTGTCCCCTCCACACTTGTAACAACATTGCCTCCCACTGTTCCAGCAACCACAACAGAAATAATCACAGGTACAACAACAACAACAACACCAGGCAACAGTACTAGCATGACCATAGACGAATTGATAAAAGCCATGAAGGAATTAAAACTCCAAGTATCAGAATTGAAGAAGGTCAAGGAACAATTAGCAAAAGTAGAAAAAAGTTATGACAAATCCAAGATAAGTGTGGCAGAGAAAATAAGGGAAGTTAAAGCATTACAGAATAAAGTGAAAGCATTGGAAAAGGATCTCTCTCTGGATAAACCTCTGGCAGAAATCAAAGGTATTTTATGGGCCAACATCAATCAATCCCTTAGTAATATGTGGAGATCTATTAAAGTCATTTATGAGCAGATTGACCTAATAGGAGCGGCCCAAGTAGAGATTCAAAAGACAAGAGCTTTATTGAGACAGATGCCTGAACAAGCAAACTGGCTAATACATTTTTTGAACACTAAGACCAGCAAAGAACTGTAAGCTCTAGAAATCATAGACAAGCCAGACACCATACTGGAAATCAAGAGAGTTTTGACCAAGAGAACTCTAATGCAAAATTTGGAAAGGAGATGTCAAGACATGCAGGTGGAGATCAACTCTTTCACAGAAAAGTTCACAGTTTTGCATAATAAAGGTTTACCAAGTCCTTTAGGAAGTAATGACTGCCAGATGAGACATGTAGATTACACGCACAAGTTGAATAAATATGCTACTGATCAAATTACTTCATCAGCAAGTGCTTCATAAGTAAAAG